>APFE031052442.1:0-16289 GCA_000404065.3 Pinus taeda
ATCATCAACATGCCAATTCAGAATAAGATCTCCCCATCTCCAACTTCAAAGTCGTGGTTGATAAATACAACCTAATCCCTTTTTAGACTCAAGAGAGGAATGAAAACACCACTTACACCAAAGTAATTACACATACAAGGAAATCAAAAGAATAATGAAAAGAATGTTCGAATGCAAATTTTCACAACTGTTCATATTGTATATAGACTTTTGGAGCTGAACTGTGTAAGTGAAAAAAATGTTTTGTCCAATATGTTTGAGAGGATTTCTCACTCCATAAGTAATAACAAAGAAGTTGAAAGCTAAAATAGAAATGTCTTAAAACACTATACTTGTAGATGTGAAAAGCAGTGCTTCTAAACCTAAGAAAGCTAGACAAAAAGTTAAGAGAACATATCATGAGATAACTCAAATAGAAAGAGTTTTGTCATAAGAGTCTGAAACTTGAACATAAGTGCCTTGGATGTTGGAAGCTTGAAATCCATCGTCTTTGGGGCTATAATTGAAAATTTACGGTCAACATCTTTAATCTGCAGTTGCAATTCATCTAGTTGGAGCACAATGACTTCATATTCCTCACTTTGTTCCACGACAAGCTTGGCCTCCAAGGTTTTAATCTACTAATATAAGTCTATTGTTTTGAAATACTTCGTGTCCAGAGTTCTGGATGCAATTGTGTCTAGAATCTAGTAAGGCAACTCCTCTCGAATTTCCTCATCATAAAAGAAATCTGATTCTAAATGTGCTTATGCTAGAGTGAAAGCAGTTATTGTTTTGGCTACATCAATAAATTCTTCAAAGCTTTTTATTATTACATCCACCATAGAACATATCTCCCACATAAAATGTCTTTCATAAAAAAAGAACACTACTAAAAAAATCCTCCTCCAATTAAAATTAAACCAAAATGGCTAAAATACAAAAATACCTGCAAAGTCAATACCAAGCTAAAACCATTAAAATGAAAAATAACAAAAATATGACCTCTCAAAGTACCAAGCTTTCATTACCATATGAGATATTTGAAGAATTACGAGAAAGCTGAAGCCATTTAAAATAAGAATAACAAAAATATGACCTCTCAAGACCTCTCAAGGTATGAAATATTTGAAAAATTACCAAAAAAACATACTAACATCGTTTACAAAAGTAAAATTACGATTTCCCTAATTTAATTACTACTTGCTTAGGATGGATGGCGCTGTTTGGAACCAAGTATCCCCTCGAGTTGCGAGAGATGAAAGTAGCGGATTATCATGTTCCGTGGGAGATTGCATACCTATCACCTAATCACAAGAAGATTTAAGTTTTTGAAATAATTTATTATAAAATTTCGATATTATTAAACATTTTCACAGTTTCCAATCATAGATTCATTAATATGCATAAATATATATATTTTTATTAAAAAAAGTTATTTTTAGTGCGATTTTTAAGAAGTTTTTACAATAGGTTTTTCTAGTTTAATTTTTCTAAAATCTTACAAGAAATGATTGAAATCACAAGTTTGATGGGATGTGCAATTTAAGTATCCATGGGGTTTTCAAGGGTGCTGAATCCATATAGAGTCAAATCTTGATTTGTGTTATTTAAATTGGTTTTTCATTCTATATATGGGATCAACACCCTGAAAATTTTCTAGAGCACTTCATTTGTGTAAGAGGACTCTTCGAACTTTGTACTTCAATAAATTCTTCGAGAAATTAAAATAAGACTTTAAAAAAAACACTCTATAAAAATTACATAAATTATATTAATTTATTTTTTTAAAATTTTAATCTATATAATATATATTATATATTTTTTTTAAATAAACTGTTACCTCATAGGTTACACAAAAACCACGTGGTGACAAAGAGGAAGGACAAATATGAAATGGGATCGTTCAACAAAAGTGAAAGGGTGGGCCCCTTGCTTGCCGTACTAAATAATTCACAAAGCTAACGAGAAATTAATTTATCAAATATAATTTTTATTATTTCAATTAACCAATTCACTTTTTCGTTGTCACATACGTAGCATGGAATTTTGAGCGATCTCATGGAAAGCTGATATGGCCGGTGGACCCAGCGCTCCTTTGCGGACTTACGTTACATGGTCACATGGGTCACTGCTCCAATTCGGTGCAGCAGAGGCATCTCTTACTTTAAGCATTTGGTCACATGGAAAAATATTCGGGGGACTTCCATCAACCCCGCGTGAAGTAGGCCCATAGAGATGCGGCGAGGTGGCATGCAATTAACCCGCGTAAGTTTGAAATTTTATCTGGGTAAATCACCGCCGCTCTCCGAGTAAGTCGCGGTCACATGGGAGACATCGAATTAACCGCAATGTCACGGTCACATGAGAGACATCGAACTAACAGCAATGCCACGGTCATGGGAGACATCGAATTAACCGCAATGCCACGGTCACATGAAACCGCGCGGATCACTGGTAAGTCCATCGCATTTTAGCGAGCCGTTTCGAACTTTTACGGGGTTTTATTACCGTTAAACGTGCTGTAAAATTCAGCGAATTAATCGGGAATGGTAACACCTTTCCGCACATTTCTTCGCCCCAAGTCTCGGTCACATGAACTGGTTTACGCTAACATCGGATTCTTGCAGCATTAAAACATTTTAACGCATTCCGAGTCACCAACCTTGATTTCCAGGATTTGTGCATTTTTACCTAGAATCTTGCAGGGGACCTAAAGCTTCAGTTAAAATAGGGTCACATGAACTATGGTCACATTAGTTGTCCAGGTCATCATATTTTAACAGTGAACAGTGCGCAGGGGTAGTGAGCGGCGTCCAGCGCAGTCCATTGTAGGGGCATGCAGGCGCTGTACATACATTGCTTGGTACTGAGATAAGTCCCTACTAATCCCACTATTTCAACCTGTAAATGCTTATATTGCCTTCGGCACAGTAGCGCAGTATCGGTAGATCATGGATCGATTGGCATTTTGCCCAAAAGGTCTCCACACTTGATGGAGGCATGGCATTTTGAGTTTCAGTGGCGGTTTACAGTTCTGAAGTAAGCCATTTGAAGAATTTGTAGCTTCATTTGTATTTTCAGGCTCCATTTCAAGGTTCTTTCAGCTTAAGTAGCTGTTTCAATCGACGGATTGATGTTTTGCGGCATTCAACCAGGAGTTTGAGCTTCAAAAGAAAGCACTCACTGCATTTGTGCCCGAGAAGCTCCGAAAAAAGTCTGTTTTGAGCTTTGATCGTGATTTCAGGTTCAAACAAGGTATTTACAGCATCTTTATGTAAAGCATTGTGAGGTTCAATCGAAATTATTTTGGATCTTTGCAGAATGAGAAGGAATTAGAAACTTTATTCTAGGTTTTCCGGCGCCCGTACTGTCCCACAAATGGAAGAAGAAAACGGTTCTGGTTTTCTTTACGCGAAAGAGCCAACAGCAGAGAATGGCGACAAAGAGAAGCACGATTTACCTACCGATCAGACGGCAGAAGACGAGACTGCGAGTTCGGTAGTTGAAAGTGCAGGAAAATTAACCGGCAAACCATCCAATGCTGCAACGAAAAGTCTTCGAACAAGCAAACCAGTCTCAAAGCTCTCCACTACAGCCAAAACGTCCTCTGCATTGCGAGGGTCGACGGTCAGATCCGCTCCCACGACACCGGGTTCACGATCCTTGCCTTCCACAACTTCCAGAACCCGAAGGGTCGATAACAATGGCAATTTACCAACTGATAACGTCGTTCGGACGGGTCTTACGAGTGTTTCAGGCTCCAAGGCTGCTGCTAGTGCCAATTCTCACAATAGACGGAACAGCATTGGGACGCCCTTTGGAATTGCAGAGCGACGGGTGAGCACTAGCTCACCTGCCACTCCGCGGCAGCGACTTTCGTCGACGCCATCAACTCCTGCAAAGCCGAGTCCTTCAGTTACTGAAACCCGCCGAGCTTCTCTTTCAAGCGTGTCTACAAGGCCCGTCGCCAGTTCAAGTTCCGCAGAGCAGAAGAAATCCTCAGTTCCGTCGGCTTCGAAATTTTCTTCATCTTCTTCTTTAAAATCTCCGTCTATCGCCGGATCTCCCAAGCCGTTCAGTCCATCTACGCGATCGTCTCCCAGACCGACCGACAATGCCGTACGCCACACGGCATCGGCGAAACCGTCTGTTCCTTCCTCCCGGGCGTCGCTGCAATCTCCGAGTCCGTCTGTCGGTGGAAGAAATAAAACGGCCTCTACACTGGCGGAGACTAGACCGCGAACCACGAAGTCTTTGGATGGTGGAAACAGCATTTTGAGAAATCAGGCCTCGTCTTTGGCAAGAGGTGCGAGACATGCGCCCACGTCTCTGTCAACAGACAGAATTTTGACTCTTTCAAACCGCAGGAAATCATTAACCCCCGACAGTAAAGATTCCCGATTCATCGCCCTTCCACAAGTTGAAGTTAAAGCAGGAGATGACGTGGTATGTTCGATTTCATCCCTGAAAACTGCTTTTCTGTTACCGGTGATTTTTTACATATCACTTAATATTGAATCGTATTCTCTAGCTTTACCGTTGGATTTTGTTCTTCCATTCTTTACAAACCTCTCTTGGATTTAACGATCATAAAATTGCAAAGCATATTATTCTGATAAATTTATCCTCCCTGCATGTTTTGCAGAGGCTAGATCTCCGAGGCCAGAAAGTTCGCAGCCTTGATTCCAACGTCCTAAATTTATCCCCAAATTTAGAGGTAATTATATCTGTAATCAATAATCTCAGTCTTTGTATGCTGTTATTGCTGAAAATGATGGATTCATAGCTCAAGCTTGTCTTTGCCATTGCTGCCTGCCACAGTCCACCGATTCCAAACTCTTAGTTAGGGATGAAAATATGTTATACGTAATTGAATTTTAATCTAATGTTGTATATTAAAGTCCATTGTTGGTCGAAAATGAAGAATGGGATAGGGTAAAAGATACATGAATGAAGTGTAATGCACATCCAAAGCAAAGCATTAGAGAAGCAACATAAGCTGTGAGATATCGAAACTCCAGGAAAGAAATAAAAGTCCCAGAAAGACGACGAGAAAAACTGTAAAGGATCATTAGAAAGGGCTTGATAGCTTGAAATAATGTCGATCAGTTTCTCTTCTCGCATAATATATTGATAAAATAATTTTTTTAATTTCGACTGATGACCATAGAGGGAAGTCAGTAGGACTGAAAATTACAATCCAGTGGGGATATACCAAGGGAGTGCCAAAGCATCTCCTAAAAACTGGAAGGTAAAACGTAAGAGAAGTAAGCTAAACTACTGTATGAGTAGTAGCGAAAAACCTAGATACATAATGACAACAGGCTAAACCATATCAGATATATGAGCAGAAAAGGAGGGAGATGAGGAAGCCCCCTCATCAACATAGAAATACAGGGAGATAGGAGTAAAGGAGGAGGAAGAGAATATACTCTCTGAACCATTGACCACAGTAAAGTCGCCAGTACACTGTCTGAAGATGTCCTCCAGGAAGAGACCAGGCCTGGGAGGGCTGGACTTTGGAATCCTGGGATTAAGTTTGGCATGGTCTGCCAAAACTCTGCTAAGACTCAATGCTGTTAGAAGGAATCCCGTGCCCAAAGGGGGAGGGGCAGCTGAGAGATTAACATCCATCAGTCACTGAAAGCGGTCGATGATATTAGGAAGGTAAAACATGTGGAATATACTCAGAGCTAGAAGCAGTGTCAATGATACTGTCCCTGCATTAGATGTGGAGAAAATTGAAATTGATTTTCACAAGTTTCGTAAGTGTTCAGTGATATTGAAAAGGTAAAACATGTGGAACTCTATGCTAACAGAGCGCATAAAGCATTAACATAAGATTGCATTCATTATGTCGTTGTTTGGTAACCATGTTTGCGTATCTGAAACTGTTGTCTGACAAATGTCTGTTTTATTGCTTCTTGTGAGTACATTCATGAAATGTTTTCAGAAGAAAGAGTCACTTTAGTACAGCCATGTTACAAATTATGCATCTCAGAAAAAAAGCTCAGGATATATTTTCATTACTGGCTATAGCTGCTGCCTTATAAATCCATCAAGCCCTTGATGCTGCATTATAGATTAATATGTTTTAAATCAGACATGTTACAACTTCATGTATGAATATCTAAATGTTGAGTTGTTTAAAGGGTTACTCGAATGGTACTCTCTTTATTCTTAGAAATTGTTTAAATTAATTTAAAATTAAAACTAACAAAGCAGAGAAGTTAGGTCTCTTTATTACTAGGTTGAACTGATTTTATGTATATTACATTTGCTGAATCTACTCCAAATTGGAACACAAATAATCTAAAACATACTAATCGGTAGTGCAAATGTTTAACTAGTTCTGCTCAATATATTCATCTGGAAGCATCACATTTACTAAACTTATGCACTACTCTAGAGATTAACTGCATTGATATATTAGATCATGAAGTTCTGTAATGTTGTAAATACTGAATGTATCCCAGATTTAGGTTCAATCTCATTAACATATACAAATTCATAATCTCACTTGAAACAAAAACAATTGTATCCAGCGTTGCATGTTTTACTGTTTACAGTGCATGCAGTTGCACTGCTTCAATGTATGGTTATTATTAGCACATTACATATTTGTTATCCTGTTTCGTATTTGAAAGGATCATCTACATTGTCCTAAAGCTATGTAAACATAAATGTTCTAACTGTCATATTCCAGAGACTATCTGAAATTCTGAACATTTGCGCACCTGAACCTTCTATATCTTACTAATAGTTGCACTCTCACTTTGTATGTATGTTTTTAATTTTAAGTTATTGATAACTGTGTGAGCTGAATTATGTTTCTGTCACTGTTCAGTTTGTTTATCTCAGGGATAATAAGTTGGCGTCATTGGTTGGCATTGAGATTCTGAAGAAGGTGAAGGTGAGTAACTCCAAAAACTACCAATCTTGTTGTGTATGTTCTTTAATAATTTGAAGTGGGCTTGCATAGGTTTAGCCTGTTCCATTTCAGATACAGGGAGTTTGTAGAAAAACTAATTATGGGTATGAGAGGCATCTCTGTCTAGAAGGAATTATAATGCATAAAGGAAGGTGATGAGCATGCATTTTACAGTCGATGGTGAAGTCTTTGGTGATTTCCGTTGGGTCTAATATATAATCTTACTGAAAAGCAATCTTATATTATTGTAATACCTCCAGTGTTATATGTTTTCTTTACTCATAGGTTTTGGATCTCAGCTTTAACGAGTTTAAAGGATCTGGTTTTGAGCCGCTAGAAAATTGTAAAGGTCTTCAGGTTTGCCACTCCTCCAATATACTAAAATTTTTCGACATGTCCAAGCCATGGAAGTCTTGTCTTCTTTCACCTGAACCTGTTGTATCTGTTTACTGTGCAGCAATTGTACTTGGCAGGGAATCAGATTACATCACTTACTGGGATTCCTGAACTTCCGAATTTAGAGGTATTTAGGTTGTTGCCTACAAGAGGGTTTTTAGTCTTGTAATTCTTACTGTTTCTGGATTTTTAATGTTTGCTGTAATGCTGCCTAATTTTTCTTGTACTGTTTTGCAAACCATATTTTTTTTTCTTGTTTGGTTTTTCAGTTTCTTTCAGTCGCTCAGAACAAATTAAAATCTCTTGCAATGGCAACTCAGCCTCGGCTTCAGGTGAGACTTTGTTTATCTTTGAAATTCTTTTTTTATTTTTATTTTTGACTGATATTGCAGTTTAAAACTTTCCTGTCACAAGTTTAAAACTTGAGCACTTGGTTTAATATAAGGCATTCTTTTCTGTTCAAACCATGTAATTTGCCTTTCTCAAAGGTCTTGGCAGCGAGCAAAAATAAAATATCAACTTTAAAGGGTTTTCCACATTTGCCAGTTCTCGAGGTTAGTTGCCTTACCTCTGCTGCTAATTTACTAGTTTTGTTTTGGTTCCCATCCATGGTTACATTCCTAGCATTTCAAGGTGAATGAACCTCTGCTTAGTTCTGACAGTTCTATTTAACTTTGTTATGTTATTAGCAACTAACATGATCATCTGGGAGGATTTATCAAATGGCTATTCTAATATTGCAGCATCTGCGGTTGGAGGAGAATCCTATTTTGGAGATGCCTCATTTGGAAGCAATGGCTATCTTGTTGGTTGGACCAACACTTAAGAAGTTCAATGACCGAGGTAATGGAGATTTGAAACCTTTATATGGGCTGTTTAATAAAACCAGTAAATATTATCATTGAAAACAAATCACAAATTCAGGAGATTTCTTTTCTCTATTTACTCACTCTTATCTACATATTTCTTAACTATGTTGCAAACAGTATTTTTATGGATGAGTTTCTCTTTTGTATGGTACTGTGTCAAGAGGAGCTATTTATTTTAATTTGAGGATTTAATTTTGCAACCATTATTACTCTATCTGTAAGCTTTTAGTAGAAGTATTGGTTGTGTCTAGATTCTAAAGTAAGCATTTTATGTAGATCTCTCTGTTGAAGAGCAGAAGCTTGCAAAATGTTATCCTGCTCACACAGCTTTATGCATCAGAGATGGCTGGGACTTCTGTGGTCCTGAAGACGCTGCTGGTGAGGGTTCTCGTTATTTCCTCTGATTTTTTGTATGCATGCCTATTTGTGTCATTTATCATATTTTTCCATTCATAATTTTAAATGCTTAACTAGTTGATTACATACTTTCTATTAAAGTTTATACTCAAGGTCCAGTTGTAAAGCTCATGAAAAATCAGATGGGTAATAAGTTGATTGAAAGAGAGTGAAAACATTTACCAGCTTATTGTTTTGTTGGAATAATTCTCGAGGTCCTCGACTTTCTCCTAAGAAATGTAGTTTGCTTTTTCTTTCATTTAATTATTATCCAGGTTTGTTGCATCATTTGTGTTAACCTTTGCTAATTCTACAACAGTTTGTTAAATCTAAGGGGAAAAATAAGTAACAAGGAAAGCTTTCGAAATGGTTTGTAGATATCTCAGCTTTAAGATTGTAGGATTCAATCTAAAGTTACAAATTTGTAACCTTTTTCGTGAAAAACCATGTCTCACACACACACACACACATATTTGGAAGAAAATTATATACATAATCTGTCCACCGACTGATGTTCTTGATATCATGTCAGAAACTTCCTAACGTCAAGACTAGTACTACCTGTAGGAAGCATCTGGTTCTCGGAAATTGTAAGAACCGCTGACACCATACATCTTGTATTCTGTTTGGTACAAGAGTGAAAATTATAAAGAGCTGCTAGAAAGGGGGGTTGGATTCCATTGAAATGGTCTCGACACCATCTCCACACTCGAAAAGCCCAAAAGATCCAACCGGGAGCGCAAGGGCATCTTTTGAGAAACTGTCTGCTCCCAACTTTAGATAATTGGTCGAAAGAGTTCGTGACAACATGAATATAAAGAGCTGGTAGAAAGGGGGGTTGGATTCCATTGAAATGGTCTTGACTCTTGACACCATCTGCACACTCAAAATGCCCAAAAGATCCAACCGGGAGAGCAAGAGCATCTTTTGAAAAATCATCTGCTTCCAACTTTAGTTCACGAAATATGTGATTGAAAGATACTGAGTCGAAAGAGCTCGCGACAACATGAATGTCAAGAAGCAATGAATTGAGACCAAGGTTGGAGACCTTCGCCTTTCGGTTTGCCCAATCGATGACTAATTTGCTATCCCCAAACACCTGTAATCTAGAGGTGCCTTTTGTCTTTGCCAATTCCGGTAGGTACCATAGAGCTGCAAATTCAGCTTTGTTGTTTGAGTCCATGCATAGAGACAATGAATGGAGAGTGACTAAAGTAGAGGACGACCCCTATGCCGCATCGAGGAGGATGTCCCTAACTGGCGCCATCAAAATACACCCAGATAGTGTCATAATCCAGCACCGACATAATTGGATTTCTGTGTTTGGTGACTTTAGAGAGGTCTTGAACTCGCTAGCCGAGGCTGCCACCTTAGCTGCACATAACTTAGGAGGCATGAAATGGTCTTGACAAACCATGAGATTTCTAGCTCTCAAAATCCATGAGATTAAAATGCATGACAAACCATCATAGGATATCACCTTCTTGTTGGACCAGCACGTGCAAAATGTATTGCAAAGGAGGGATATGCAAATCCAAACAACTTTTGGCTTGTGAGAGCTCCACAAGGACTCGCTAACTTTTGCAAAATATTTGCACTTCATAAATAAATGCAAGTGGGATTCTTGTTGTTCACTACAAAGAGGGCATCTATTTGAACCGATCCACCCTCGCCTCAACAAGTTATCCCAGGTGAGTAATTTACTGTTGAGGGCCACCATTAGGGGCTACATAGAGCTAGACAATGGTACACGTTAGGGCCTAAACAGAGCTTTACTTCCCCCTTCCAACCCAGGAAAGGATAGCAAATATATCTGTTGCAAAATTTAGAACTTTAGTGCCAAAATAGCTGTGTTTATCTGTTTATCTAGAAAAAAACATGCATCTGCAAAATACCTTCTTTGACATTTTGAACACCAAATTTTATTGCAAAAATCTATGGTTATCTCATAACATCTTAAAATACAAGGCAAAGAAAATAAATTGCTTGTATAATGAAGGCTATGCTGTGAAGCTACTCTTGGTTGTAAAACAACTTTTTCTAGCCACATAACAACTGTGTAGCTTGTTGAAAATGTAGGGAGCAAGGTCTTCTGGCTTGTGCCTTAGCTAGTGAAGATCTCAAGTTGTGCTCATGAATTAAACTCCAGTTAGGATGAGTTATTTCTAGTTTATTGGAATAATCATCAAGTTAGCATGCGTAGAGTTGGAGCTCTAGTGAAGTGGAAAGTCTTCATCAGTAAACTATGTAGCTTGTTGAAAATGTAGAGAGGAAGGTCTTCTGGCTTGTGCCTTAGCTAGTGAAGATCTCAAGTTGTGCTCATGAGTTAGGCTTCAGTTAGGATGAGTTATTTATTGTTTACTGGAATAATCATCAAGTTAGCATGTGTAGAGTCAGAGCTTCAGTTAAGTGGAAGTCTTCATCAATGATCAATTTGACTACAGGACGAGGTGGTAGTTAGCAGTTTAGTTACAGTGAGTTAGTCTTTAGTCTTGATTGAAGAGCGAGCTAGATCTCTAGTGTTAATTGAAGAGAGCATGAGTTAATAACTCCGATGATGATTAGAAGGAGAACAAGTGACACTTTTAGTTAACTCGCTATCAGAGCTCGAGTTTTAAATTAAGCTAGGACTCCTTCCATGGATTGAAGTTCACCTATAAAGAGAGGACAAAGACACAAGTAAATCACAATATCGTTTTGTGCGCAAAAGGTTTATGACAAGACAGAGCTCACGAGTTAGTGTGAGAGAGCCTTGATTATGGAGCGTAGGGATTTGTGGTAAAGAATAGGAGCTCCCATCTGCGTAAGGAAATAGGAGGGTTTGCACAAGGAAGTAGGAGTTGGGATTGAGCAAGAGGCAAGGCGAGTCAAGGCATCAATAGGGGAACAATTGCGTGTTAGGGTCGAGATGAAGCAATGATCAAGGCAGGTCGAGATCAATTGTATCGGCTGAGATTAGTTAGAAGAAGCAGAATGCCTTCTCAGAGATAGATTGCCTTGTAATAGATCAAATTGCTCAAGAATAATCAATAAAATACCACAACAAAGAAAGCAAGTTTTTGTTGATTTGGGTAGCATCGGATGTGCTCTAGCCATGAAAATTGGTGGACAGGCTAAAGCACATGAGATCTCCAAGACCCAAAAATGTTTTGGGCAGATTCTACTCGGTTTAGGAGATATTAAAATAATTAATATTTTTAATGGAGTGCCTAAGTCTAAACTTAGGAGAAATAAATATTAATGGGTATTAATATAAAACTGGGTTAGAAGGTTCTAAAAGACATGGATCAAGCCAAATCTAATCTTAGCCATTGGTTAGAGATGTAATCTCGGCCGTTGAAGGACCAACAGGAAAAGTATAAGAGGAGGCTTGAGGGTTAGTTGGAGAACACACCAGAGTGATCAGTCATTCGATTTTCTAGAGCGGGGTTTGCTAAGAGAAATCGAATCAATGATTAGTTGCAGGTAGGGGCAGTGAGTATGAGACAGAGAGGCAGAGATAGTGCCAAGAGACCAGCGCAGAAGAAGAGAGAGGTAGACGCTGAGCCTGAGGGAGCCACGCAGAGGCAAAAGAGACTACATAGAGGGCCTGCGTCATCCACGCAGAGGTTGCAAGAGTGACGTAGAGGGCTGTAGAGGGCGTGCAGTGCCTTAGAGGGCTGATGTAGAGGGTTCCGGGCTGACGCAGAGGCCAAGTGAGCTGACGCATGGCTTCAGAGGGTTTCGTGGGGCATACTTTTCGAATATGTGCTTCTGAACAGAGGCGTATTACTACAGGATTATTTTCTCTGTTGGGTGAGCTAGTTTGACACCTAGTTGTACTCAGAAAGACTGCATAATAAAATAACCCGCAAAATTGTTGCACCGGTTTTCCCAAGTTGGGGTTTTTCTTGGGACGAGTTGTCTAAAAATAATGGTGTCACTTGTTTGTTTGCTATTTCTTTCAGCTGTTGATACGTAGATGGTTGAGACTGTATTGTGTTTATTTCAGTATTTATATTTTTAAATAACTTGTTTGTGATTAACAAGTAGGAGAAATAAACCAAAGAATACAGATAAAATTTCTAACGGGTAAAACTTAGAAATTTCAATAGTTTTCCCATTTAGGTTTCTTGAGAAAACAAGTGTCAAATTGTGTGATATGTTTTTATCTCTGTGTTTTTATTCCGTTGCTTCTAATTTGTTAAGAAACTCTGTATCTTGGTGAAAGTAAACTAGGTTTAAGTTTTCAGTTATTCATATAAGTAGTTGCAGAGTTTCATGGAAATTTAAGTTCACACCCTGAACAAATGTTCCTTCTGCTTTAGAAGCATGTTTAAGTTTTTATTTATGTTCTTAGTGCTCATGAGTCTGGTGAATATTAGCTTTTGCAGGCTAAACTTAGGTAATGTTGTTTGAGCCTTGCATGATTGTGGTTTCGGTAAACTTATGCAATTTCACCAAACACAGTTGCAATGATTTGTTTACTTGTGTTTTTTCCCTGGTTTTTTCTAAACTGGTCCCATTTTTAATGCTTGTTCCTACTCTTTTCTTGCTATTTAGGTGAATCAATATGTTTTGGTTTGCATATTAGGAATTAGTAGCATGAAATAGAATGTGATTGAGATGAGTTGTGTGCATTGGAAAAATATCATTTCTGGTGAAATGCAGTTGAAGGCATAGGTAAGTGCGTGTACCCTTTCGTTGAGATGATTCTATCAAAGAATTTGTTCCCTGCCTTCTAGTGCTTATGATAATTCATTTTGCATCATCCTAGTGGATGATTTGCAAAACCAATAGTTTACATTGCCAAAACTAATAACGTCATGGGGGAACATGCATGAAACAATGACTTCATGGATGTCTAGCTTATGCAAAGAGTCTTTATGAAAATATTGGTGGGATAAAAAGCCCATTGTCAATTGTGATATAGGAAATATTCTTCATAGAGGTTGACATCAGATAAAATGAAAGACAATGATGGACTCTAGGCATAGGACTTGAAATGGGGACAAGAATTCCTTAGCCAACATGTTGCAAAAATACTCAATCAAAGAGTCATTTCCCATGGAGGTTTTAGATAGAAGGACAACAAGACTCATATTACCCATTTTTAAAGTAGGAGAAAATTTCAATCATGAAATTATAGAACCATTAATATTAGCCCAATATTCACCAAGCCTATTGTTATCATGGAAATAAATATCAACAAGTAGGTTGAAGAGAAAGATAAAGAACCAAAGCCCAAGCCAAACATATAGCATAACACTCCATCACAGATCATTGCCTCAAACTAGGGAACTCGGTGAAGAAAATATGGGACATTAAAGAGGAAGAGCTCTAGTGTTGTTTTGTGGACTTCAAAAAGACTTTCGAGTCTGCACAAATTCTAACAGAGAAACTAGTGGAAATGAGATTCATGAGCTTTGTATTCAAAACCAAGAAAGGGTTATTGGGAAGCTTTTAGAATGACGTGAGGGTGAAGTGAGATTGTCATCTTCCCCCATTTGATGTTGGAAAATGTAACTAGTTTTAGTCTTCATAATTGTCATTATACTCGTGTCATTATGTATGTCTTCTGTAACAAGCAAAAGAAGAAAGAAAAATATTATTCTCAAGCATGGGTTTCATGCTCCATTTGATTGGTCAAATAGGTCAAGCATACATTTTATGCTTCTAGGGTTTGTAAAGTCAAAAGAATATTTGTCATGAGTCAAGAGAGTCATTATCATTTGTATAAGGCCCATTTGGGCAAGTTGTAACATGTAAAAGATATTATATTTATGTCTAGATAGTCATTTGTAGCCTCCAAGACCAAGTCAACCCTGCCAGCGAAAGTCGGCCTAGAAAAGGCCTAATTCGATCTCATGAGAAGCATATATGTAGAAGGAATTTTGACCTCATTAACACATACAACATCAAGTTCGATCTGTAACAAGAAGCAAGAAGAAGAAGAAGAGCAAAGATCAAGGAAAAGGAAAAATTTCAATAAGTAAAGAAAAATTCGACTTTTGTACACATTTATGCTCACACGTGTGAGAAAGCTAGGGTTTTTGTAGTCTGCTGGGGGGGCTGAAGTTGCATGTTCGAATTTTAGACGTGAAGTAGAGGGCTGAAATTGTGATTTGGCGCAGATTGGAGGAGGTTTGACCTTTGTTGACTTGGTTGATCTTTGACTTGTTTGAAAGAGGTTTTTTTGGAGGGTTGACTTTGTGCTTGGAGGAAGCCTTGGTCTTGAAGTTTGGGTCTTGGATTTCTCATTTAATCTGATTCTATAAAAAGAAAAGAGATTCTTTTTGGGTTTTCCCCTTCGGAGGGGTTTTGCCTGGCTTGGAGCCTATATTTTGTGTCCATTGTCTTTTATGATCTTCATGGTTTACGGTTTTGATAATTGTTTGACGAAAATAATCTAACTAAGAATAATAAGAAGCTGACATAAGTTCACAAGCTTTTATCAAGGATTAGGAGAATTGTTTAAAGAGCTTCTATCTAAGACACCTGACACGGGGACATGAGACACAAAGGACAGAGAGATTTGAGTGTCGGACATAGACATGTTGACCCCTCGGATCAGGACATGTTAGGACATGCTATATATTATTTTATTAAAATATATATAATTAGATATTTCTTACACAAATTCTCATTCATGATACAAATTCATTGATTCAAACATACATCTTCATCTAGATGTAAGTTTTACAAAGTAACATTATGCATACAAATACAATTGTGACATAAATGATAAATCATAATACATATTCAATTTATCAATGATCCAATAGGATAAAGACAAGATATTGTAGTTTTCTCATTAAGTCATCAAAATCAAAATGTGTTACATAGGTATTACAATGCTAATGGCAAATAGAAATAGCAAATACAAAAAAACTACAAGTCTAAAAGCCTCAAGGCAATAGGTAGCTCATGAGTCATCAATCCTCATCATCAAAATCAACATCACTGTACTCATCATCACCGTTGCCATTGCTCTCCTTTGTTGCATCCTCCTCCTTTGTATCCAGAGTCATCTTTGCATCTGTTGGTGTGGAGGATGACCTCTCTACAGTATCACCATCATCAAATGTGACAGGCTCTAGCACTGGCTCATTGAGATCCAAGTTGGCCAATGTCAATTCAACACTGCTGTCCAGACCCATATCATCAAGAAAGACATCCCACATCTTTGTCTTTCCCTTCAATCACTCATCCCTCTGCCTGTAAATAAGACGAAGGTTGGTGTGCACATACACTATTGTCTCTGCCCTGGACCGCTCAAGCCTGCTCTTCTTGACGCTATTCAAATTCCCATATGTGCTCCAATTCCTCTCGCAATAGAGGGAACACTTGTAGCAGACCCTGATGAAATTGGAACATGAGGGGCATCTCCAATGGGGACATTCTTCCCCTTGTCCTTGATTGAGCCATGAATGCTGTAAAAAAAAAAAAACAAAAAATGCACATGCAAACTGTTGTAATAAAAATGCAACAAAAATAGAGAGAAAATGCACTTACCTGTTGCTTGAATCTCCTTGAAAATGCTCCCACACCCTTTGCTCTTTGCTCTCACACACCCACAACAAACCCACAACCAAGAGGAAAGGTAAATGTGGAAATAGAATGGCTAAATCGACCTTGTAACGCTGCGTGGAAATCAGGAGGTTTTTTTTTTTTGTTTTTTTGTTTTTTTGTTTGTTTGTTTGTTTGTTTGTTTGTTTGTTTGTTTGTTTGTTTTT
>APFE031052443.1:0-11968 GCA_000404065.3 Pinus taeda
GATGTTTCTTTTGTTGTAGGATTGGGTTAAATGATTGCAGTAAGTTATTTTGTAGGGTTTTTATTGAGTTGCATGCATTATGCATCCTTATAACAACTTTTAAAATTCATCTTCATCATTGAGCTACTTGGATTGGTTTACTAGTTCACAAATCTAGAATTTCTGGAAGTCCCTTGTAGAAAAATAGTACTAATTTTATGCTATTTCTTAGAACATGTTAATCAGCTTCATTTGAGTTTATTCCACTTGGATTAGGTCATAAAGACATTAAATTTAATACGAAAAATCACACCATTTCATTTTCACTTAACTAGGTTAGGAATTTTATAGTTTAACTAGCTCACTAGTTCTCGAATTTCGAGATTTTAGACTAGCAATTTTCTGCTATTTTTTAGCACGTATTAACAGGGATATTTTGGAGTGATTCCACTTTGAATGGAGTCCTATGAAATCCTAATTAATAAAAAAAAAATTACATCCCATTTTAGTTTTATTTTCTTAGGAATTTAGAGATATTCTCGCTCCTGTGGCATTACAAGCCTCTTGTAGCCATCGTCTGTAGCAAACTTGTAGCATCACTTTCCTTCACAGTTTTTTATCTCAACTAAAACTTTGACTTCTCCTAAATGAATAATGACCCCTAGGCTCTAAATCCATGATTTTGGAAGACCAAATACCACATAGGCTTTTCCCTTTTACCCCTATAATACATCTCAACAATTTGGGTTAATGGACAAATTTATGAATTGGGTAGCATAATAATAATTTCCTTGATTGCCACATGAATTATATAATGAAATTTATCAATGGATATAACCTCTTTGGAATTTAGTGACTGATTACATTCTCTTTCGTCATTCATGTTATATTAGTTTACATTATTCATTCTTAAGTTAATACTAGGTTCCCTTTTCAATATAACTTTCACATCCTGCAATTAGGCTAGTGTTTGATTTCCATTTATTCAATTAGGATTAGTGTTTACATTTGAGAAAGTAGCATTTCCATTTATGCAATTATTTTAGGCTAGATTTCATGATATTCACTTCATTACATCAGATCAACGAAATAAGGACACATTCTATGTTGCACGTATATTGTCGACATCACTTAAGTTGGTATGAACTCTGGGTTGATAATTTAAGTTGGTAGCCTTGGGAGTTGCAGAATTCTTGATGCAATACTGAGGCTCATCACTAGCCATGAGAATGTCTCAAAAGGAGGTTCTCTTGAAATTGAATCTAATTAAATATGAACATGTGTGTTTGTGATAATGCTTAATGTATATGTAAATACCATTGTGTTTGAGAGGGGCTTGTCAGGAATCATTGTTGTGGGAGAATGATAATATAAATTTAATTGATGAAAATGTGAATGGATAGATGGGATGAAATAATAAGATGTCAAATTCCATTCCCGATTGTGTGAGGAATCGACGGGGCAGGGAAATCCCTGGTTGACCGATGATTTTAATGTCATAAGAAGATGACTTTTATATGCTCATGTTGTGTCATGCAGATGACAAGGAAATGTTGATGGTCATAGGAGTAGGTGCAGTAACTAATAATCGAATCCTTAATCGTAATATTGGTTATGTGATCCACTTAGCTTTGTATAAATTCCAAATGAGATTTAGTTGGAGCAAAGAAACCCCGATGATAGCACAAATGAGAAACCCATAAGGATTCTTGACTAATAATCATAGGGTCAGCATAGATGATAGTCTAAATGAGAAACCTATAAGGCTTGTTGGTTGATAATCATTGAGTTGTGGTTGTACCTTACAAGGCTGATAAACCTATTGGAAACTATATTGGTTGATAACTTATGAGTGGTGGAGTCACATGGGGATATTGGATTGATAACATATAATGATAGTTCCATGGAGTTGGGTTGAGAACATAGGTAAAAGTTCCACTAAGTTTCTAGAGAGTGCACTCTTATCCCTTCAAGAGTAATGCAGTTGATAAAACCCCCTCACTATTAACTATATCCCTCTCTTCAAGACTGAACTGAGACTCTATGTTCTCTGCATTAATCTTTATGCTTAGTTTTAGCTACTATGGTGTAAGAATTAGGACCTATTTAGAACACTTGATAAATCAGATTTTTAATTATGAATTTGTAACCACTAAGGTGTAACAACGAGGAGCTATTAAGGCCACCTGATAAATGGGCTTGTTAATGATTGATTTGTGCCCACTGTGGTGTAACAACAAGGAGTTGTTGAGAACACCTGATAAATGGGATTTGTTAAAGACTCATGTGAATGGCTAAGTGCCCATTCAAAGGACAAGATGAGAGGTATAATTTATTTTTTTACAAATTATTTATGATGAATCTAATGTGAGATTGTGTTTCATGTTACAGGAAATCATGGGAATTTCCCCGTCTAGTGAATGAAGTTGACTAAAAATAGGATTCCAACATCTTGAAGATATCATAGTGCACTATAGATGCACCAAGAAGAATACAAAGGAACCAAAAAAAGTTGTTGATCCAAGGATATTTTTCATGTTTATTAGTTTTCGGGAAAGAAACTATACATGTGAACTGCAATTGTAATCGAGGTGAGAAAATAAAGTGACAAATCAATTCCACGTAGTTTAAGGCATGTTTGATGAAAACTTAACTAAACTGAGAGGGGGGGGATGAATCAGTTTAGTGCATTCATGGACACTAAAATTATTTTCTTTAAACTCAGTATCTAAAACATTAAATGAATAGCTTAACAAATAATGACCAATAGATTGAATATGTGGACAAGTAATAAGCAAACCAAAACATCACATCAACACATAATAATGACACATATCGACATCAGATATAAGTGGAAACACATAAAGCGAACAACCCATAGGAGACTCATACCTCGAAATGCTCCAATGTAATATTTATCAAGCCACTACTTGAAAGGAGATTACAATCTTCTTATGCAAACAAGAAACAAAAATGTGTTAGTTTACCTGGTCATCAATTATGCATATTTTCATCTTCATCTATGTCTCTTATTCCCTTCAAATCTGCTTCACATAAACTTCATATGTGCCAGGTAACTAATGCATAACACTTCAATCAAATCTCACACCTTCTCTAACTCTCTAACATCCCTTTTAATAAAAAATCACATCTTTTATAAAGATAGCTTGTTTGTTTTTGGTATTCCACATAGGAGTGTGAGGTGAACAAGATTGACACTTCACCTTCCATTCATTTGTTTCCAAACTCTTCATATTTTAAATATTAGAACACAAAAATAAATGGTCCACCCAATATTATTTTTGGCCATATTTAATGATTAAATACATCCACATAATGCTAACATCATGTAACATTATAGGAACAACATATGACTATATAATTGATCATTCATTTCTCATGATCAATAACAACATTTTCCATTAATACAACACAACAATCTCCACAACAAATTTTCTTTTGACTTGGACTTTCATCACAAAATCTTCATGTTATTGTCTCAACAACCTTGCCTTACTATCATGGAGTTCATGGATTTTTTCCTTTTTTGTCATGGAGTCATGCCTTTGCTGTTATGGAATCTTTCCTTGCATCACAACAATTTTCTTCAACAAATCATTATTCAAATCATGCAACTCACAACATGTATGCAAGCATACCTTGCACCCAAACACAACAAGCATACCAGGTAGACCAATCTGTTGTCAAATATTATTGCAACATACCTTACTGCTCCTTTGCCTTTGCTTCTCTTTTTCTTCTCCTTTTCCATCAATGACAATAATGCCATCAATATCCCCCTTTGTATTGATGGAAATACTGGGATCCTCTCGATACACATTTGACTTCTTTTTTGTATTGAAAAGAAAAATTATCCTCCATATCTTTGTTTACCTCCCCCTTTGACATCAATGACAATGGGTTTATACACAATTATGTTTACTGATGCAACAATTTGTGATTCAAAGATACCTACAGTTACTATTAACGAAATAATTTCAACATTTTTTTTACAATTTGAATAATGTACTTTGGAATTTGTTGGTGTGCTGACTAGAATTCATGGAAAATATTGAGAGTTATTATCGAGCCTGAAAGGAATCTATGTGTTGCGGAGGGAATAAACTAATAAATGTAATTCAAGGCCAACACTGAAAATGTTGTTGGAACTTCTGGATTTTCCATCACCAAGCTATTATAGCTATTGATAAAAAAAATGTCTTGCATGCACAGAAAAGCCAATTATTGAGACTTCAAAGCATTATTTTAGAAGGAACATATAAATATTTGAGTATGCATGAGGTGCATAATATCACAAGCCTCCTTCTAGTGTCCAATAATATATTGATTGTATTATCATATAATCTCTTTATTTCCTTACTAGCAACTTCATCCCAATGTCAGATATTTCAAAGTGTTAATTCAATTGAAAAGTTAATTGACAAGAATTTGACCTTCGCATATTTTTGGAAATGGGTATGCCAACCACTATGTCTCTTATTTAGTAGCTATTGAACTTCTCTCTATAGATATGAGGTGGATGACATATTATTATCCATTACTGGAAAATTGAATCACACATCTCAATTGTAAGATTTTTGACAACAAACATTGAAATCATATCATCACTTACAACTTTGTAGGCCTTAGTCTCTTACTAAAAGATAAGCCCCATTGAAGGAAAAAATCAATATTTTAAGGTGCAGGGAAATTGCAGACATACCTTGGTCAAGGAATTGAATATGAGCACAGTCTTGCAGCTTGGTTTTTTTGAGAGACAACATAGAGGCCCATCGACTAAGGCCATAGAGAATATGGAAGGAAACAAATACATCATTGTTTTGGAACATGACATGGAGAAGTGATCATAGAGATACCCTTTTGTCCGAACCTTGAGCTTGAGTAGTTGAAACCATTGCCTCTGTGGAGCAGCCTCGACACACGATTCAAGAAAGTTGTCAAAAAAAAATATATGGTACAAGTGTTTGCATACCGAACCCATCTGAAAGAAGTGAGAAAAAGGGGAAGGCGAGTGAGTATTTTCACCGTCATTTTTTATGGAAGCATACTCCACAACCTTAGATTCATCCACATACATTACAAGTTGTCCATTAAAGAATAATATGCAGTTCCCTTTGATTTAACTCAATAAATTCACTTCCGCTATGCAAAATAAACATGCATTCACACCATATTTCAATTTAATAATATTTCCATCCTGAATAACATATAATCATGCGATCATACACATTAGTTGTGGAAAGTGAATAACCATGATACGATCATGCACATTAGTTGTGGAAAGTGAATAACCATGCTCGAGTTTGTGTCACCATGCAATGATTATTTCCTAACCATGCACTGCATGTCACATTGTGAAAAAGGAACAAGAAGATGTACAATTTCGAATAATCTAACCCTTAATATAAACCTTTGCTATTCGGTTGACCTGACTAAACTCTAGTTTTCTCAAGATGTGTATGCCAAACATAGAATTCTCTCTCATCAATAAATATCAATGTTGAAGGAACTGATACATAAGCATATTCAATATTTCTTAGTGATCCCCCTTAACGGTCTATTCAATAGATTTCTCAACATGTGGAAAATGGTGTGACCTATTTGAAACAATTCTCTGCATGTGAACTAAAGATGCCATTGCAGTTCCCTCAACTACATCTACAAAAGCCAACCTTCTGCAACCAAAAAGAACATCCTCCCTTATTATTTTCCTGCAAGGTGCACTTTAATTGAACCTCCCATGTTGACTCTATTGAAATATTTGTGTCATCATCCATCTGTGACTTTCCATCTCCCTGAAGATCCATGGCCACCACACAAAATTTTTGTTTTAACTTTCTAGCTTCGCATGCAAAAGAGAGCATTGAATAACCACCTCCATGCAGAAAAAATTAACTAGACCAGGTTCTATTCCATTTATTGTGACTTTCTATATCCCATTCTTGATAGGTTTTATATAGAGTAGTATATTGCACTCCATATATATTATGCAGTATTTTATACACATCATTATCAAATAAAAGGAGCACATTTTTTGTAAGATGGATAATCATCACCAACTGCAGAAATAATAGATGTAAATAATGGATACCAACAGCATTGGGAGAAAGTAGTTCATTTCCCAAGCGCAAGCTAAGAGATGGTAGAGATGTCATTAACTAAATATATATAATGGTGCTCATAATTTAACACTACCAATAATTAAACCCTACTACCAATAGAAACATATGATATGGAAATCACCAGTGCCAACATGTGTTATGAGTCATACGTTAATGTTATATTCAATTTCAATGCAACAAGATTCCTGCAATTAATTCCATGAGCTGGTTTGGTTTGGAATATAAATGAATTGCTTGTTTCACCACTCCTCGCAAATTGTTAAATAGTGAGTGCTTCCAACATATGCTAAACTCTTGTACTATTAATGTCACTTCATGAATGTTGCTTCACTAATATGCATCACATGCTACATCTCCATCAATAACGTAATAATAATACGTTGTTATAATCACTACAATCCAATAAGAATTCAAATTCAACATTCCATAGCCATATCATTCCATATCCATAAAGAATATTCATCGTTCCAATCATTGGATATCATTATCATTATCATTCCATAATGTATCATTAAGACCATATATCAAATGAATCATGTTCATAATACATTGGTTAGTATAATGTATTATACCATGATACGAACCTTGTTTACGATGTCAATTTTGTTAATGTTCTTTGTTAGAAAATAGTAAGAAACTCTGGCATATACTTCCAATTTATGGGCTTCCTATCCATCTCGAACTTACAGTATAGTACATAATTATAAGGAATCATAACCTCTGCATAGCATCCCTCTGGCCTTTGTCACTCATGGCCATCAGAATTAACACATTACCTTTCATAATTTTTATTTTTTTAGTGTTTTGAGTATTACTATCATTCATCTGTCTGGTTGTCATTACTACATTTCTATGTGTTGGCACAACTTGCTCTCTCTATGTTTGTTTATGTGTTGGATGCTCAATATGTTATGCATACTCTCACTGAGTCTACTCATTATGCATCAATTCCTTGAATTTTTCATTTCACATTGATTTTTTTTGTGCTACCTGACACTTCTTTTGTATGGCTAATGAAACTATAACTTCTCTTAGCTCTGCAACACCCTTGTATACTTTTGTAAAAATTGCTCGACAAGTTTATATTGACAAAAATAGTTTGTGTAATCGTCTTTGTTATATGTAGATTTTTTTCTATATATAACTCTCCTATCACTTTCATTTCCTTGTAGTCTCCCTTGAAGCTTTAGATAGTGGATCAAACATTGGATTGAATAATATTGTAAAGGCACAATCAACTATGTGTCGTTCAATGTGTGTTCCAAATTCCAACTTCATCTCTGTATTTCATCAATTATTTTGAGTTTCTTTGCTTTGTCATGGTCCATTTGTAAATTCTTTTGCAATGCAAAGATAGGTTGTAACAGTCATAAATCCCTTAACACGTAACTCTTTTATTGACTCATGTAATTTATCCTCCTAATATGATACCACAATGTAGCTGTTTTGAATTCACTGAGAATGTAATGCTTCATTCTTCCTTTAATATGTAACATAAGTCTGTTCATCATAGTCTTTACTTTTTTCCTGGATGAAAGTTTTAGTTTCACCAAATTTTCCTTGGAGGAAAAACTTGACAGCTTCGTGGATCGCATGCATTGGTAATCTAGAATTCGACCACTTACCATTCCCCATATTTAAAAAAACTGACATCGAAAATTTCTCCTAGTTTAGCTCTCCTTTGAGCTAATAATTCTTTAAAACATGGAACATAAATAACCTTTCATTATATTTTCAAGGATCCAAGGGAGTCGGTCCTTGTTCAATCTTCTTCCAAGACAAGAATGAAAATTCAGGCATCCTCCAATTGTCATGTTTTCAAGTGATTTTCATCAGTACTAGAAGTCATATATTTAAATGCATTATTGGAGTTACTCTCCACCTGAATTGGTGTTTCTTCGACATAAACCAAGTTCTATATTACTTCTTTGAGAAAATCTCCCTGAAACTATGATGACTTCATTATTTCATTGAAGTAACGAGTTGTTCCATTTTATTTCTTTTCCATACTTTACTAGGATTCCTTCCACTGTATGCAATTCTTTTTAATTTAGAGTTTGGTCTTTTTTCATTAGCTTTCATCATCTGTCTATAGTTCTTCAGGGTATTTGGAAATTTGCAATCTTTGGATTTGTGTCCCAGGTTTGTACATAAATAACACTTTATTTGACCAAGATATGAGATAAATTGTGTGTGTATTCTTGTGCTCTTATTTGAAAATAGTTTACATTCATCAACTTTATGTCCAAATTCATTGCACAATTGGAAATATCGATAGAAATTATTTGTGTACCTGGTGTATGATTGTCATCTTTGTTTGCATGCTTGAGGGATCCTTCTTGTTTGTTGCATCTACTGTTGATAGGTATTGACTTGATTTATCTTAAAATTTGCTGCTACATGTCTAGGTACAATGTAAGAAAAAAATTTGATATCTTTACCAAGAGAAAAGAATCTCCTTTAATATCTTTCAAATTCGTTCAACTCATCTTTAGGAGGAATGAAATTTTTGTAAAAATAATTTTCTTCGACTCAATATTTACATTTTTATTTTGTTTCTTACCTTTTTTTTAAATCATACTCCTACTGGCTTCTTGTAGATTTAATTTTTAATTTATTTTATCTTCATTGGTAACTACCTTTGAGCTATTTTTCTTCTCTTCTGAGTTCTTCTTGGACACCTTCTCCTCTTCCAATTCGTTAAGTAATCCGCTCTTTTCATCTAATTCATTATTTTCTAATACAACTTTAGCTTGTCACCTCTTACCTTGTACCTCCTTCCCCTTTAGTTTATTGTTCGTAACCTCTCCTAATCTCATTGCTTCTTCAAGCTGTGTTTCCAGGGTATTCTTCCTTGTACTGATGCTCTCTCTCATCACATATCCACACAAGTTTCTTTGGATCTTTGTTTTCATTCTTCAATTTTTCTATTTCAGTCAAGGCTATCTCAAGTTTGGATTTTTCTTCGGCTATGTTTTATTTAGAGAAATCATGCCCATTCACACTAGTAGAGACCTCATTTGACTAAAGACTTTCCTTTTGACAGGGATTTTTATTCTTCCTCTCACCCTTCTCTTTTTCACCACTGTTGATATTAGTATATCCTTCATGACTGAGCTATAATAGATCCCAGATTTATCTTGCAAAAGTTAAATCTATTACTCTATCACGATCCTTATTAGGAGGATTGTTATATATAACACATTTTCTGTTAGCATTCCATTGTTGTTCTTGCATAGAGGGCGAGCCTTTGCAGTAACCATTATATACAAGTTTCCATACACTAGGTTCATAAGATATCAGTTTGGTTGTAACATTATCTCTCCATTCATGAAAGTTTGATGTACTAAGCATAGGCACACTTTGATATTCCATGATTTAACTAGGTCTACCTTCAAGCTATTAAGCTTACACCAAAGGAACCAAATCTGATACCAATTGATGAAAACTTGACTAAACTGAGGTGGGGGGATGAATCCATTTAGTCCATTCATAGACATTAAAATATTTTCTTTAAACTCATTAACTGAAACATTAAATGAAGAACTTAACAAATAATGACCAACAGATTGAATATTTGAACAACAAGAAATAAGAAAACCAAAACATCACATCAACACATAATAACGACACATATTGACACTAGATATAAGTGGAAACCCATAAAGGGAGAAAACCATGATTTTGTTATTGTTGTGATGCAAAGGAAAGCTCATACTCCCTTATTACATTTGATTTTTTGTAGGTTCCAACCTACAGGAGGCTGCTACCTAAATTTTCTACAACATGCAAGGAAGCTCCAACTCCCATATGTTTTCGGTAGGCTAAAACCAATAGGAGGATCCTACCTCAAAAGGATCCAACCTACTATTTATCAAGCCACTATTTGAAAGGAGACTACACTCCCCTAATGCAAACAAGAAACAAAAATGTGTTGGTTTACCTAGTCATGAATTCTTCATATCTTCATCTTGATATCTGTCTCCTATTCCCTTCAAATATGATTCAAATAAGCTTCATATGTGTCATGTAACTAATGCATAATGCCCCAATCATCTCTTACACCTTATCTAACTCTCTAACATCCCTTGTCTTCCAAAATGACATCTTTTATAAATATAGTTTTTCGTTGTTTGTATCCCATATAGGAATATGAAGCAAACAAGATTTAATCTTTTTCTTCCACTCATTTGCTTCCAAGCTATTCATATTTTTAATATTTGTAACACAAAAATAAATTCTCCACCCAATATTCTTTTCAGCCATATGTAATGATTAAATACATAAAAATAATTTCAACATCATGTAACATTATAGGAATAACATATCACTATATAATTGAGCATTAATTCCTCATGATCAATAATAAAAGTTTTCATTAATTCAACACAACAATCTCTACAACATATTTTTCTTTGACTTGGCCTTGCATCACAACATCTTCATATCATTGTCTCAGAAACCTTGCTTTGTTGTCATGGAGTTCATGGAGTTTTTCCTTTGTTTTCATAGAGTCTTTCCTTAAGGAACTGGCTCTTATACTAATTCATGAAAACTTAACTAAACTGGGGGGGATGAATCAGATTATTCCATTAATGGACATTAAAATTATTTTCTTTAAACTAATTAATTGAAATATTAAATGAACAACTTAACAAATAATGACCATTAGATTGAATATGTGAACAACAGATAATAACCAAACCAAAGCATCACATCAACACATAATAATGACACATAATTACACCAGATATAAGTGGAAACCCATAAAGGGAGAAAATCATGATCTTGTTATTGTTGTGATGCAAAGGCAAGATCCTACTCCCTTATTACATTTGATTTTCTGTAGGCTCCAACCTATAGGAGGATGCTACCTTAATTTTTTGCAAGCTGCAACATGCAAGGGAGATCCAACTCCCATACGTATTTTGTAGGCTATAGCCCACAAGAGGCTCCTACCTCAATAGGCTCCAACCTAACATTTATCAAGCCACTACTTGAAAGGAGACTTCACTCCCCTGATGCAAACAAGAAATAATAATGTGTTGGTTTACCTGGTCATCAATGCTGCATATATTCATCTCCATGTTTCTCTCTTCTTCTCTTCAAATCTACTTCATGTAAGCTTCATATGTGTCATATAACTAATGCATAATGCCTCAATCAACTCTCACACCTTCTCGAACTCTCTAACATCCTTTTTCTTCCAAAATAACATATTTTATAAAGATAGTTTGTTGGTTGTTTGTATCCCACATAGGAATATGAAGCAAACAAGATTGACTCTTTTCCTTCCACTCATTTGTTTCCAAACTCTTCATATTTTTAATACTAGAACACAAAAATAAATGCTCCACACAATATTATTTTCAGCCATATGTAATGATTAAATAAATAAGCATAATTCCATCATCATGTAACATTATAGGAATAACTTATGATTGTATAATTGAGAATTCATTCCTATTGATCAATAGCAGCATTTTCCATTAATGCAATGCAACAATCTCTGCAACATCTTTTCCTTTGACATGGTCTTGCATCACGACATATTCATGTAATTGTATCAACAACCTTTCCTTCTTGTCATGGACTTCATGGAGTTTCACCTTTGTTGTCATGGAGTCTTTCCTTTGTTGTTATGGAGTCATGGCTTTGCTGTTATGGAGTCTTTCCTTGCATCACAACAATTTATTCAACAAACGAGTCTTCAAATCTTGCAAAACACAACAAGCACACCAAGCATACCAATAAGTTGTCAAATATCCCTGCAACATACCTTGTTACTCCTTTGCCTTTCATTCTCTTTTGATTCTCCTTTTCCATTAATGTTTTATTTTTTATTT
>APFE031052444.1:0-31588 GCA_000404065.3 Pinus taeda
CCATTTCATTTTCATTTCACTCCACTCAACTTCATCTCACTCCATTTCATCCATTTCATTCCATTTCATCAATAAAAGTCTTTTTCATTACCATTTCCATTCAGATAGTTATTATCTAACTATCTCTATTCAGCCAAGTGGTTGTTGTGTCAGTTTCCACAACAGGGATCAGTTTCCGCAGCCAGAAGCAGTTTCCACAGCCACCACTCTGTTTTTCAAATTTACAGTCAGGATGTTAGTGCAATAATCATGAAAATGCAGGTATGACTGAGCATATGCTATGAAGACATGGAGCATCTAAAGACATCAATAAGGAGCAGTTGATTAAGGGCTAATGGACAACAAATGACAAGGATTCCAAGGTATGAGTAAAAATTTCTTTCAAATAGGAATCAAAGGCACAATTTTGCATAGTTATTAAACCTTAAAGCTCCACTATATGCAATGATTACCACAATATCTCCATTACCATTCCACGACCTTACTCCATGAACCATGCATTTATTCCCTAAACAGTCTCATGATTAATTTTCGAGTTTAACTCGTAGATGACTGCACTTTCACACTCCACTTGTACTCATGAGATGTGACCCATTTAATTACGGCTCCTCTCCACCGTACTTTTTGCAGCCATTTCATTAATGTGTAACATCTCTTACGCAGCCGTTCAGTTCAAAAATTCTGACTCCACTTCACTACCCTACCATTTTTTTAAAGCCACACCTCGTTCACATACATCTCCACTCCATTTCGTGAACTCACCTCGGCTGCTCATCCTCTGTTTCTGCTTACAATTCCTGAACACTCCCGTTACCTGTTATCCATCTTCCATTTTCAGCCATTGTTTTTCCATAAACCCTGCAACCTAGCAATCTTACCTCTGTTAAACCCTCACGCGCAGTTGAATTTCAAACAGAGGAAAGGATGGGACGGTTATTGAGGGCAGAACCGGAAGGGCCTAAGTTCTTAGAAGGATACCCTCAAGTAAAAGATTTGCTGAAGAAGGATAAATAGCTACGCTTCATTCAAAAATTTAAGGGCCACAATAAGGAAGTAACAAAAGCCTTTGCAAGGTCTTTCAACGACCAGGTGGTGGAGATTGGAGACCTTAAGTTCATGGTCACTGAAGCATCAATAGCAGCTACCGCAGACTTGCCCCAGGAAGGTGAGCGTTGGTTTAAAAACAAAAGTTTGGATGAGCAGGCATGGAGAATTATATTACGTAACCCAGGTATGGACGTTACGGTATTCACAAAACGAATTCATGTTCATGCATTAAAAGAAGAATGGGCCAGCTTACTGTTAATCATTCAGAAGTTTATCACTTGTGAAGGCCGATTTGGGGCAATGTACATGTATCATACTAGGTTATTGATGAACTTATTAGAGAACCAAACCCTTAATCTTCCCTATTTCTTATTGCTGAGCTTGAAAAAGATGAGCACCATAGTCCAAAAGAACATAGGGGACATAGAACCTCATTTATATCATCATGGCCTCGTGAGGATTCTAATTGAAGATCAATTGAAGAAAAACAAAGATACCTGGGAACGGTTTCTAGTAAGAAACCGCTTTCAAGAGCCATCTGAGGCACCTGAAAGCAGTACACCAAAGACACCAAGAAGGAGTAGGAGAAAAGAAAAAAGTGCCATAATCCAAGACTTTCCTATTAGCAAAACTAAAGAAGTTGGTCAAAAAGAGAAGGAGGAAAGAACTAAGGACAGAAAACAAAGAAAATTGAAAGGAAAAAGGAACATAGAAGATGTCTACCAATCACCAGAGCCATCTATAGAGGAAGACTATCAAGTGTTGCCTGGGAGACTAGTGCATCTTTGAAAGCAAGCTGCTACAGCTAAGAAGAAAGAAAAAGGAAAACAGAGCATGGAAGAAGAGAGTACTAGCCCACAACATTTAGGAAGAAGCAACAAGCTTTGAGGAAAGTGGAGGAAAACACAAGTAAAAGGACCCCACTTCATCGAATTGGGTGGGGAAATACTCAAGAAACCTCCAGCTAGTCGTAGTCCACCTCATCCTCAGCCAAATATTGAAACTAGTCCTCCAGATGTTGATGTAAGTCCTTCTCGGCCAGAATTAGAAGACAGTCCTCCTCCTCAACAAGACTTTGAAATCAGCCCAAGGAAAACACCCGAAATAGATCCAAGTCAGCAAGAGGTGTATGATTACCTCGAATCCTTAGAGAAGATAGCTGCAGGCCAGAGCACATCATCCACTCTGCCTCACATAACACAAGATGCACAAGTCCAATCCTTGAAACAAGAAGTGTTTGAACTGGAGGTTTTAAACAGGCACATTAAACAAGAAAATGAAGCATTAAAGGAGCAAAGCAAAGTGGACAAAATCATTCATGATAATACTATGCTACATTTGGGACTATGGCAGAAAAAGAACAAGAAAATAAAGAAAAAGTGCAAAACGTTGAGCAGGGAATTAATCAATCTCAAATTCAGATGTTTGATAAGGAAGCCCAGGATGGTGGTAGCACCAAGAAAGAAGAGAAGAGGACTGGATGTACTAGCAGAGGCTTCAGAACACATGGATTAAAGGGGGATGACTAAAATTTTGGTTGCATGAGGACATGCAACACCTTCACAGTGGGGATATGTTGAGTCCCAAACTTGCATCTTCCCTATACACCTTTTTAGCCTTTTTTTCCAGTTACCTAAACCTCCAAGTTGTCAAATCATTGCATATTAGTTTAAAAAGAGCATATAAAATGGTTTCCTAACTATGTCTTGAGACTGTTGTTTGATTTAGATTTTTGCTCAGTCAGCTGCGGAATCTTGTCACTTTCCGCAGCCAGCTCAACTTTCCGCAACCTTTTTGTTGAAGTCTATGTTACAGGTGTCTACTATAGAATCCGGCCACATGGGCAAGTTGCAAACGATGTGGACATGGAACGTGTCCCCTTGGTTTAGCTGAATCACTCACAGAAGAGTGTGGTCAAAGACAGTCAAGCGGTGGTCAACCTAAGAGTTTTACGGTGGCAGAACTCTGTTTTTCACCAGGTGAAGACTTGCGTGGAAAATTCCTAAATCCCATGAGGCATGCTAACACCTATGGACTGCTCCGTGAACCAAATCTAACAGCCACCCCCCTTAGATTTAATTTTTACGGCTACCATATTGCTAGATTTCTGAACATGGTCTTTCACATGTCTGTTTATCAGCGCAGATTTTAGGAAGTAGTTGTGTCATTTCCTTTTATAAATAAAGCATTCTCATATGCATATTAGCTAGCTTTTTGTATGTAATTTTGACTGTTTTACGAGCCAATGTGTCGTGACTTAATCCTTATATTATGATTGCATTTTAATACATGAGAAGACATTGTTTTTAAGCTCAATTCGTGGTTGATTTCTGATTGGCCGAGGTTGCAGAGGGCCCCTGTACACCAAGGTTCTGTAATTACTGTATAGTTTCATGCTTTCTTCATTTACGTTCCTGATGCCATAATCATTTGCTTGTATATATTACAGTGCTTATGGTATTCATATTGATTGTTGTCCATAGTTTCTTTTATACTTTCTAATGACTGTTAATTGATCAGTGTCTTTATTTCAGGTTCTAATAGATAGCCCGGGCAAGTGCACATAGCTTTTTAATGACTAATGACATGATGGAATTATCTTGTCCTTCTGCTGAGTTATTTTCTTAGTTCTAATTCCAGCACTGTTTATTTCTTTCAGTTTTGTTTTGTTCATTTACTTTTATGCAAGATAGATATTAGACTACTCATGTCATTTTCAGTTACCTCCTATAGCCAGAGCGAGTCGAATGGTGAGGGATTGAAGTATGAATGCGTAGTTTGATATTAATTTATTTTTTTTGAAAGTTAGTGATTAGATTACTCATGTCATTTTCAGTTACCTCCTATAGCCAGAGCGAGTTGAATGGTGAGGGATTGAAGTATGAATGCGTAGTTTGATATTAGTTTATTTTTTTTGCAAGTTAGTGATTAGATTACTCATGTCATTTTTAGTTACCTCCTATAGCCAGAGCGAGTCGAATGGTGAGGGATTGAGGTATGAATGCGTAGTTTGATATTAATTTATTTTTTTTGCAAGTTAGTGATTAGATTACTCATGTCATTTTCAGTTACCTCCTATAGCCAGAGCGAGTCGAATGGTGAGGGATTGAAGTATGAATACGTAGTTTGATCTTAGTTTCATTTTATGCAAGTTAGAGATTAGATTACTCATGTCATTTTCAATTACCTCCTATAGCCAGAGCGAGTCGAATGGTGAGGGATTGAAGTATGAATACGTAGTTTGATCTTAGTTTCATTTTATGCAATTTAGATATCAGATTACTCCATTTGTTTATGATTACCTCCTATAGCCAGAGCGAGTCGAATGGTGAGGGGTCAGAATATGAGTTGATGTAATATGATTTAGTTTACTTTGCTTACAGTTTTTTAATTGCTTTAAGTTCAGTTTTCTTTTTATACAGCAACAAGGATACTGGGTTTCATAGTCACTAGCTCACTGTTTGGTTTAATTAGAATTTAGGTACATTTTTATTTTCTCTTAGTAATTGATTTCATCATTGTAAGTTTGAAAAACTTTTTGAAAACTTTGAAGTTTGGAAATTATTTTAAAGGTCATCATTGCCTTGAACACTTATATCCATACTTGATTTTTAGAATTGCCATCTCACATTAGGGAATCAACATGAAGATAAACCCAAAAACAAACCAAAAATCAAAAATGACAAATAAGTAAGAAATCGGTTATCTTGCATATATAGTGCACTTCACTTCAGCAGTTCACGACAACCAGATTGACAATTTATATAGAAATTTAGGACACACTAAATTGACCAAACAGTTATTTTCAACCACCCAACCAAGCATTTACGTGCTTCTTGTATCAAGCACATAACTTCCATGAGATTTAAAATAAATTGAAATAAACTCACATCATACCTCATTTGTGGCTTGTCAATAAGATACACTTGCAATTATGTTCGCTTCCTATCACAATAAATCAAACTAGCATCTTTGACCAAATCATCACATATAAACATATCATATCGGGTTAGCTCAAAACACAACCATCATAGATTTAAATCATAAATCACATGTAACCATCATAAACCATAATCATATATCACATGTAATCATCATAGGCTAGAATCATAAATCTCATGCATAATAAAACTGAAATAAAATACTGATACTTATCCTTTAATCAATCCTTAGCTTCTACCTTTGTCCTTATTTTGTACGCACACCGGATCGGTTGCCTCACCAACAAACACCCAGTGTCTTCTCCTCAACCATATGCACCTTCACATAGTGTCCATCACACACATACAACCACACACGGCATACAACACCCTACAATACATGCACCTAAACTTGACATACCACACATACAACTACACCCTTTGTACACCACAACACAATACATATACATAAAAGAGCACAAAATAATGAATACACATGTCACGATACCATGACTACACAATGCACATACATAGTACCGCATGCCCACAACACAACATGTATGATATGCACACAATACCTCACGTACACCGTTACCATATATACAACATGTATACATTACCACCTGTACACCCCACCACCTACACAACGTGTGCACAACATCACATGTACATGACACCACCTACACAATGTGTACATAATGCCACATGTACACTGCACCACCTGTACAACGTGTATACAATACCACATGCAAGACATTTACACGACACAACATGTACACAACATCACATGCATGACATATACACAACACCAAATGTACAACATGTATACAGTACCACATGCTTACAACATCACTAGTAAAACCATGTACACAACACCATATGTACATAGCACCATATGCACAACATGCACACCACACCACATATCTATCATGCGTACAGTACCATATGTACACAACACCGCATATCCATCATGGACATAGCACCATTTATACCGAGCACTGCATATGTAACATTCACACAACACTATTTGTACCACATTGTACATAACATTACATAAACATGTACACACACTATATATACATAGCATTGCATGCACACAACATCACAGATGCAACATTTACAACATGTACAACATATACAACATATGCACAACAATAGTACCACACATCCAAAAACAAATTGTCTCTACCCAGCAACCTTGCTCCCGGTGTCTCTCTGCCATCCATGCTTATCCTAGCATGTTACAAAGCACATTGTTTTCATTTCATTGATGTATCATTCAATGTTACTTGTCATAACATAAACATAGGCATAATACAAGCATACAATATCAATTCATATCCATGTGATACTGACCTCATATATTCGTCATGACTACTCTTCCCACTTTATCCCATAAGACCAGGAACCTTGCCATGTCATTCACTTGCATAAGTAATCATTCCTCCACGAGAATGATCCCTAACAACCCTATTGGACAACGATATGCACACACACACACACACACACACATACATATAAACATCAACATAAAACAATCATGATCCTGTCAGAAAACGACATGCATACGTACATATATACATGCATATATACAAACATTAGCATAAACATCATCACAACATAATTACCAAATATCACAAGGTTAAGATTAAGATAACTCCATTTATCTATGCACACCATGCACAACATTGAGAACAGTCATTCCCAACATAGCCAAGGCATCCGATGCCTCATATCCATTTACTTCACCTTTCTTGATTTACACATCAATTGTTACCATGTCAAGCTACTACCAAGCATGTTGCCCTGCAACTACTCACACATGTCAGTCTGATGTTCCAAAGATCAAGACATCATGTATATTAATCTAAAATCAAACTTTACCAAGTCTAATGACCATGTCATAATCAACAATCAACTCACATTCATAAGTTATAGTACAGAATGTTATAACTACCACCTACTTACACTCAAGTACATGTCAGTTGTCTCAACACATACGTGTTAGTACAATCCTCTTGAAACAAGATCATTTCGGTAAGAAATTGAAATCTTATTAACATATACTCATATCGTTCAAGTAATCATAGATTCAGACAACAAATAGATGACATAATAGACACCAAACACTCAAACACCAAATAAACGACATAGTATAACATTGAAACACCAAATAGATGACATAAGAAAGCTCATACCATAATGTATCTCAGGGGAGGTTATCTTGTTTACACAATCAATCAAGATTAGCATGATATAACTTCACAATGTATCAACTCAACATAAATAAGGTCATGATATCCAAAATAGTAACTAATTAACATGTTCAAACCATAATCCCATAAATAATTGTCATTCACGCATAGTAATCGCATATGCACAGTAAGCCTAGATTAGTATGACACAATGTCACAAGTAAGTCGACTCATACCTGAATGTCGTAACCTTAACCATTTGCATAGGCCAATCCAATTAGCATGATACATATAACATCAAGATATTAATGATATAACTCTAATCATCAAGTTAACTAACATATAACAACAATAAGTTAACATATAACGTGCTCATCAACAAGTATAACATAATCGTCGAGCTAAATACAAGTTAACGTATAACATATTCATCAACTACATATAACATAATCATCAAGTTAACTAACATAAAACAACAACAATAATGCATATAACAACAAGTTACTATCATTCATGACCATCTGACACATGTGCATATGACTATACTAATCAACTAGCATTTATCATACATGTAGCCATAACATCAATAGCATGAAAGGCATACATGTAACCATAATTCATATAACAATTTTTAACCTACATACCTGCATGCCCAACATACAAACCTGTGTGACAACATGCTCTTTCCTCGAGGTGCAATGCTGCAACTTCACTTTAATAATTTGCATCTCCTGCTCTATCTCAACCAACACATTAGCATCATAACATACTAATATCATTATGATGACCTAACTGCATACAATGACTTCACAATACATGTCTGACTTACCATACATGCATAACCATAACCATGACAATGCATGCATATACACATAGACACACATAACAAGGCATATACACCCATAAACTCATGATAATACATCCCACAACAACACCATCAACCTTCACATGGTGACATTACTACAATCATGATCAACACCATGCAAATACAACAAGCACATGGACCATATGGATGATTAATACACGTGAAAATGACATGAATGCATGACCAACATACCGCTCATCCAGTTCGAGGGGTGAACCACGCTCTAAGACCACTCTGTAACAGCCTCCTCCCACATCTACCCAAGTAACGGCAAACAGGGGTAAACATGCGACAAGAGGCTACTATGGTTGGATTCTACCTCCTATGTGACCTTAAGGAAATGGAATCAATGGAAACACAACAAAAAAACCTTCCACATCAACTACAAGACCCCAGAGAACCATGACAACACTTCAGGCAGATTGCCCCTGGGTGCCACTCAAACTTCTTACCACTTTCCCTCTAGACGTTGTCATGCTATGGGCATGCCAATGTCCATAGGCCTCTAGACACTCTCAAAGACGTGCATACCAATGTACAAAGACCAATTTGTCAATTTTTGTGCCAACATCACTGGGATTTGAGCCACTTTTTTCGGCCCAAGTAACTACTATAAATGGAATGATATCTTAATAGTAGTAAAATATTAAGGAAACAATGAAGTAGAAGCAATTAGTTAAACAAGCTCTTAACCAGACCCCTACTAGCCATAACAGAAATTTCGTCAAACATATCGCAAACATGTAATCTACAAGTGTAAACAATATAATTAAGCATAGGGATCTCATACTTATTTGAGAATCTCTACGAACCATTGTTCCATCGTGTCTTTTGTTGCATTATCATCTATTAGGTCATATATACATTGTTCATTCATTTACAAGTAGAAACATATTGTGAGCCATACATAGTTGTTGTCAGCAAGCATACATATAACTAGCATAGTAACAACAGAAATACCATAAACATATAAGCCATAAAATCCACATATAAACTAGTGCATTTAAACATGAAAACCAAGGGAATGAATTTCTCATTAATTAATGTAAAAACCAACATGAGATGGGACTACCATGTTCCACCTGACCATAGATTGGTTGAGCCAAGTCTCTTTTCAGCCAATAACCCTCATGCCATATTCCAAGCATGAATGTGGGATTTATAACCAACCGAAAAGAACCAAACAAGCATGGATGCTACTGGAGTTCTCCACCTACATTGTGAGGAATTTGAGTGCCTCCTAGTCTCTTAGGCTTTACCATAATCCACAGTCTGATCCAGGGATCACCAGATTCTACACCAAGATCCACTCCCCAGGATTTATTGTACATCCCATCGCGAGACTACTAGGCCAAACGAAGAGCAATCCACCTCTTGGCTTTACCATATATCCTGCCATTCACTGGCAAGGATTCCTAGGCTCACTAAGGCACACAATCCTAGCTTTTTCATAACCCACAATCTGGCTCAGGGGTTACTAAGCCAGTGGCTTTACCATGATCCATAGTCCGCTTCATGGACGACTAGGCCATGTGTTTGTCATTTCAGAGATCCACCCCACTCAGATTCAAATCCATCTGGCAATCCATCTCAAACGAAGTATGAGAACCCATCTCATCAAGGTTGTTAGGAAATGGCAAGACTAGGTTGAAAACACAGTCACGCCTGGCAAAGCCCATGCCATGAAAGAAAACAACCACATGCAATGCCATGCATGCCAAATTTAACACGAAAAATACACATGCAAATTGATACCTGCAAAGAATCTTGTTGTAGTGGCTTGATCCTACCTTCCTCTACTCGATATTTGCTTCCTCTTGCCTTCTTTGTCTTTCTTGATCCAATGCCAAAGTGCTCCAAGAAAACTCTAAGTATCCAAGAGTGAGGGAGAGAGAGATAGAGAGAGAGAATAATGAGACTGCTCCAAAACTAAAATGACAAAAGGTTACCAACTGATCCTCAGAAGCCCTTTTATGAATGAAGCCTCTATTTCCTTCATTTTTCGTTATTTTCCTTCAATTTCCTCCTAGCATGTAACCTATGATCTTTCACCCTCCTTTTCTCCTAATTTCGGTTATTTTCATATATAAATGTGCCAAAAATGTCACTTTTCCTTTCCAAAGCCTTTGTCAATTTCCTTTAGCCATAATAACTAAAATGAACACCCACTAACGTGTCTTGCCCACCATTCAATTTGGAATATGTGTCCCATCAACTGTGGTCTTATATATATATATGATATATTTTACTGAATTTTACCAGGGTTGTTACAGACACTCCCCCTTGGGGGACATCGTCCTCGGTGTTCAATCACACATATACCTCGACAAACCGTTGAAAAGAAAACATACTACTCATGGAGTTTTATAACATAACTCGATGTGCTATTTACAATGACCGTCTGCTAAAACATGACAAACATACCATTTACTGGAGATTTATAACACAACTCATTATGATATTTAATTTAACAACCACATATACACACATACACATTTGCTTCACCCAGCAAATAATCATACTGTCTATGGAGCTTTATAAATATAGCTCGATAAAGTATTTTCAATGATATACACATATACACATTTTCTCAACCAACAAATAAAATTATATGATGCCTGCATCCACAACAAGGGAAACCAAAGGACCCTCAAAGTAATACCATCATTCACCTCCTTCCCAGGAAGTCCAGAATCCATTGCAAAGTCAAATCTGCATCCAATGTCTAGCGCTACGATCTTGTGCCACTTCTCTTCTCAGTGAACAGTTACCAACTCATTGTTCCAAGGCGCACTCCCAATGTGCATTTGATTCGATCTGGCAACGTTGATGACCAAAAAAATCCACCCCGGACCTTCCCTTCTCTGCTACACAGTCCCTTGGGCAATTTGATCACCCCTTCCAAGTTCCTTGAGATCCCCTATCTTGGGTGATCCATCCCTTGGCAAGGCTTCCTCACATCGGAAGGTCAAGTAACCAATGCATATACGTGCCTCAAAACAATCATACCATTCATAGCATGCTCATGGAAATCAATGGACACTATTGGGTGACAGTGTCCCACAATAACTCTACTCCTGAAATGCTTTACAAGCATACTGCTGCATGTTCCAATCCCTTTCCCTGCCTCTACTAATCTTGCAATCAGGTTCAACCACCCAACTAAGCATTTTTGTGCTTCCTGTACCAAGCACATAACTTCCATTAGATTTAAAATAAATTGAAATAAACTCACATCATACCTCATTGGTGGCCCATCAATAAGGCACACTTTCAATTATGTTTGCTTCATGTCACAATAAGTCAAACTAGCATATTTGACCAAATCATCATGTAAAAACATATCACATCAGGTTAGCTCAAAACACAACCATGATAGATCTAAATCATAAATTACATGTAACCATCATAAACTAGAATCATAAATCACATGTAATCATCATAAGTAAGAATCATAAATCTCATGCATAATAAAATTGAAATAAAATGTTGATACTTATCCTTTAATCAATCCTTAGCTTCTACCTTTGTCCTTATTTTGTACGCACACTAGATCGATTGCTACACCCGACAAACACCCAGTGACTTCTCCTTAACCATGTGCACATTCACATAGTGTGCATCACACACATACAACCACACACGACATACAACACTACAAGACATGCACCTACACCTCACATACCACACATACACCTACACCCAATGTACAACACAACATAATACATATACGTACACAGAGCACAAGATAACGAATACACATGTCATGATACCATGACTACACAATGCACATACATAGTACCGCATGCCCACAACACAACATGTATGACATGCACATAATACCACATGTACACCAGTACCATATATACAACATGTACACAGTACCACCTGTACACTGCACCATCTACATAATGTGTGCACAACATCACATGTACACGACACCACCTGCAAAACGTGTACACAATGCCACATGTACAGTGCACCACATGTACACAGTACCACATGCATGACATGTACGCGACACCACATGTACACAACATCACATGTGCGACATGTACACATCACCACATGCACACAACCCCACATGTACAACATGTATACAATACCACATGCTCACAACACCACTTGTACAACCGTGCACACAACCACCATATGTACAACATGCACACAACACCATATGTGCATAGCACTTCATATACAACATGCGCACAACACTGCAGATCCATCATGCACACAATATTGTATGTACACAACACGGTATATCCATCATTTACATAGCACCATCTATACCCAACACTGCATATGCAGCATTCACACAACACTATCTATACCACCTTGGACATACCATTGCATAAAAAACATGTACACACACCATATATACACAGCATCACAGATGAAACATGTACAACATATACTGCATATGCACACCAATACTACCACACATCTAAAAACACATTGTCTCTACCAACCAACCTTGCTTCCAATGTCTCTCTGCCATCCGTGCTTATCCTAGCATGTTGCAAAGCACAATGTTTTCATTTTGCTGATGTATTCTTCAGCGTTACCTATCATAACATAAACATAGACATAATACAAGAATACAATATCAATTCATATCTACATGATATTGACCTCATATATTTGTCATGACTACTCTTCCCACTTGATTCCCATAAGACCATGAATCTTTCCATGCCATTCACTTGCATAAGTAATCATTCCTCCATGCACACAACACCATATGTACATAGCACCATATGCAAAACATGCACACAACACTATATTTACATAGCACTTCATATACAACATGCGCACAACACCATATGCACACAACACCGCATATCCATCATGCGCACAATGCCATCTGAACACAACACCGCATATCCATCATGTACATAGCACCATCTATACCTAGCACTGCATATGCAACATTCACATAACCCTATTTGTACCACCTTGTACATAACATTGCATAAACTACATGTACACACACTATATATACACAACATTGCATGTGCACAACATCACAGATGCAACATGTACAACATATACAACATATGAACAACATTAGTACCACACATCCAAAACCACATTGTCTCTACCAAGCAACCTTGCTTCCAGTGTCTCTCTGTCATCCATGCTTATCCTAACATGTTGCAAAGCACGTTGTTTTCATTCTATTGATGTATCCTTCAATGTTACCTGTCATGACATAAACATAGGCATAATACAAGCATACAATATCAATTCATATCCACGTGATACTGACCTCATATATTTGTCATGACTACTCTTCCCACTTGATTCCCATAAGACCAAGAACCTCTCCATGCCATTCACCTGCATAAGCAATCATTCCTCCATAAGAATGATCCTTGACAACCTAGTCGGACAATGATATATATATATATATATATAAACATTAGCATAAACATGATCACAACATAATTACCAAATATCACAAGGTCAAGGTTAAGAGAACTCCCTTTATTTGTGCACACCATGCACAATATTGAGAACACTCGTTCCCAACATAGTTAAGGTATCTGATGCCTCAAGTCCATTTACTTCACTTTTCTTGATTACCTTTCCCATGACTGTCCCATCATCGTCCATTTACACTAATGGACCCAACCAGTCCAAATGGTTGTCATATTCTTCTCCTCAACTACCTTTATACATGCACTGAGATTCATCCGGGCTTTACATCACCTGTTGGGTTTCATTCAGCTCTTCTCGAGCTCCATTAACTTTCATCTTTTCCCAACCAATTCCCAAGACCCAAAACATAAAAGGAAAGAATAAGAAGAAAACCATGAAAGGCTAATAACAATACAACACCGCGAACAAAGTGGTATGGACATACACTAGACATCAACGAAGCTTCAAATCAAGCACTAACAAATCACTAAAAGACCAAAAGCACAATACTGACAACAAACGCCATGACTCAATCCCCATGGTTTCAGGGGAAAGCTCCACTCGAGCCTTCTTCAAAATTTCATGGTAGTCTCTTTGCCATGCAACTCCTTGCATCACACTACTATAAACACATAATTGTCAGTGTATAAATAAAAATAACAACATACTAGTTACCTTACCTTATTGTGCCATGCACATTGCCTTATAACTGAACACGTCCATGCCATCTCTCAAGGGACTCCAATTCCCTTAACGAATCCGTCTAACTATAACTAGAAACTAGTTGATATACTTGTCAAATACATATTCATGACTATTGCACATATCAACATGATATCATTCAAAATCAAAATTAAGAAGACTTTCGGTATGCAAAGAACTCATTCGTTTGGAATTAGGGTTTACAAACATAGCCAAAGAATTCTTTCCTGATTCCTTTCTTTTACCTTTTTACCTTGTTGCAGTGGAGTCTTACTATGCACTGTCACATCACCCAACTATTAATTATATAAACACACCAACTATTACCTTGTCAAGCTAATACCAAACATGTTTCCCTACAACTACTCACACATGTCATTCTCACATTCCAAAGAACAAGACATCTTGTATATTAATCTAAAACCAACCTTTACCAAGTCTAACAACCATGTCATAATCAACAATCAACTCACATACATCAATTATAATACATAATGCTACAACTATCACCTACTTACACTCAAGTACATGTCAGCTATCTCAACACACATGGGTTAGTACAATCATCTTAAAATAAGCTCATTTCGGCAAGACATATTATAAACATATAGTCATATGATTTAAGTAATCAAACATTCAGACAACTCATAGATGACATAATAGACACCAAACACTCAAACACCAAATAAACGACATAGTCAAACATTCAAACACCAAATAGACGACATAAGAAAACTCATACCTTAATGTAACTCAGGGGAGACTATCTTGTCTGCACAATCGATCAATATTAGCATGATATAAATTCACAATGAATCAATTCAGCATAAATAAGGTCATGATATCCAAAACAATAACTATCTAACATGTTCAAATCATAAGCCCATAAATAATTTTCATTCATGCATAGTAATCACATAAGAAGAGTTAGTCTAGATTAGTATGACACAATATCACAAATAAGTCAACTCATACCTAAATGTCGTAACCCTAACCAACTACATAGGCCAATCCAATTTAGTATGATATATATAACAACAAGATATTAGTGTTATAACCCTAATCATCAAGTTAACTAACATATAACAACAATAAGTTAACATATAACATCCTTATCAACGACATATAACATAATCATTGAGCTAACTACAAATTAACATATAACATATTCATTAATGACATATAACATAATCATCGTTAACTAACAGAAAACAACAACAACAATGCATATAACAACAAGTTACTATCATTCATGACTATTCGACACACGTGCATATGACTACACTAATCAACTAGCATGTATCATACATGTGACCATAACATCAATAGAATGAAAGACATACACGTAACCGTAATGCATATAACAATCCTTAACCTACATACCTACAAGCCCAACATACAAACTTGTATGACGACATTCTCTCGCCTTGAGGTCCAATGTTGCAACTTCAATTTAATTATCCACATCTCCTGCTCTATCTCAACTAACACATTAGCATCATAACATACTAATATTATCGTGATGACCTAATTGCATATAATGACTTCACAATGCATGTCTGACCTACCATACATGCATAACCATAACCATGACAATGCATGCATATAGACATCAACACACACAACAATCCACATACACACATAAACTCATGACAACACACCCCATAAGAACACCCTCAACCTTCACATGGCGAAAACACTACAACTATGATCAACACCATGCAAATGCAACAAGCACATGGACCACAAGGATGATTAACACACATGCAAATGACATGAATGCATGACCAACACGCTGCCCATCTAGTCTTAGGGGTGAACCATGCTCTGATACCACTCTGTAACACCCTCCTCCCACATGTACCCAAGTAACTGCCCAACTGAGGTAAACATGTGACAAGAGGCTACTATGGTTGGATTCGACCTCCTATATGACTTTAAGGAAATGGAATCAACAGAAACACAACAAAAAGACCTTCCACATCAGCTACATGACCCATGAGAACCATGACAACACTTTAGGCAACTTGCCCGTGGGTCCTACTGAACTTATGATTATTTGCCCTTTGGACGCTCTCACAGGCCTGCATGCCAGGATCCAAAGACCAATCTGTCTAGTTTTGTGCCAGCATCCCCGGGATTTGGGCCATTTTTTCAGCCCAAAGCCCAGTTCACTACCCATAATGGAATGTTATCTTAAGAGCAGTAAGCTAACATGGAAACAATGAAGTAGAAGAAATTAGTTAAATAAGCCTTTAACCATACCCCTACTAGTCATAACAGGCATTTCGTCAAACATATCACAAACATGTAATCTATATGTTATGCAACCAACTCACAAAATAAAATAAAAGATAGATCAACGACTTCAAAATCAGCCACTTCGAGGGGGAACCTCCGTTACATTACACAAATGAATAATTCTTGGATGATACAAATGACAAGACCTCCTTTCTATATATAGGAGTCTAAGGGGTCACAATATAATCAAAGCCAACATAATAATAATAATGTAAGGGCACACCAATAATAACAATATGGGGACAACATGGGCACAACAATAACAATAAGGGGCTACAATGACAATAATAATAAGGGAATACACTAGTATTATAGGGACCTAACATGCCCCTCTCCTTCACAAAAGTGTTGTACTCAACGCTTGAGTAGTTATGGATGCTTCTGTATAAAATTCTCATCCTTCCATATGGAATCTTCAATGGGTAAGTTCTTCCACTTGATGAGATACTTTGAAATTGATCAATTTCGTAGTTATTGAGTTCTTGTTTCTGTGACTGCTTCAGGTTCCAATATGATGTTTCCTTCCTTGTTAAGTTCTGGCAATATTATTTGAACTGGGATCTTGTCACCTATAACCTTCTTTAAGCATGAAACATGGGAAACTGGGTGCACTCAGGAAGCTACAGGAAGGTCCAATTTGTATGCGACAGTACCAATATTTTACAACACCTTGTATGAATCATAATACTTTGGTGATAATTTATTATCCTTCTTAGCTTGCTTGCGGGGCATTTTTTTTTATGGTTGTAGTCGTAGAAATACCCAGTCACCTACATCAAAACTTCTTTCGCTACGATGTTGATCTGCCTGTTGTTACATTCTATTCTGCGCCAAAGTGAGGTTGTCCTTTAAGAGTTGGAGAACTTGTTGTTGATGCTTGATGTGATCTTCCACTGCTTGAACCTTAGAATTTTCTCTTAAATATGATGCTATGGACGGTGGATGATATCCATAAAGTGCCACAAATGGGGTCATTTTTGTTGTAGTATGGAAGGAAGTGTTATACCACAATTCAACCATAGGCAACCATTTGATCCATTATGTCTGTTTATCAGATGCCAAGCAACGAAGATATCCTTCCAAACATTTGTTCGTTGTCTCAGTTTTTCCATTAGATTGAGGATGATAAGATGATCTATGAGCTAACTAAGTACCCATACAAGAAAATAACTATCTCCAAAAATTTTGAGTGAAAATGGGATCTTTGTTGCTTACAATAATCTTTGGTTTTCCTTGTAGCTTTTGAATTGTTTCCATATATGCAGTAGCAACTGTACTAACTTTAAAGGGATACGATAATGCACAAAAGTGTGCATACTTGGTAAGTATATCAACTACCACCATGATGACACTCTTTCCTTCAGACTTGGGGTAAACCAGTGATGAAATCCATTGAAACCTCCTCCCAATGTTGACTTGAAATGGATAAAGGTTGTAATAGAGCTAGGGTCTTAATTGTTTCAACTTTATTTTGTTAGCAAACCAAACATTCCACCACAAACTTTTGAATATCAGATTTAAGGCCATCCCAAAAAGAATCCTTCTTAGCCCCGTGGTAAGTTTTAAAAAATCCTGAGTGCCCTCCTAAGGGAGAGGTGTGCAATTCCATAAGAATATTTTCTTTTGAGTTGGGAATTCTTACAGAGGTATAAGCGATCTTTCTACCATAACGAATCATTTTTCCAGCTAAATGTATCACATGTACTTGGATCTTGTTGTAACTTTTGAATGAGTGCCCACACTTCTTCATCATTCTTCCATTCACCCCTTGCTTCATTTATCCAATCTAGTTGGATAATAGAAATGGCGCAAAGAAATGCTTCGACATCCTCATCCTTTCTTGAGAGTGCATCTGCAACAACATTTTGCTTCCCTTTTTTGTAGATGATTTCAAAGTCATAACCCAACATCTTTGTGACACGTTTTTGGTGCTCTTTGGAAGACAATCTTTCTTCTAAAAAGTATTTAAGACTATCGTGATCCATTTTTACCTTGAAGTGTCTTCCCATTAGGTAAGGTTGCCATTTCTTAAGTGCATGTAGTATTGCCAACATTTCCTTCTCATAAATAGATTTGTGTAGATACTTTCATTTGATTGGATGACTTTCGAAAGCAATGGGTCTTTCTTCTTGCATTAAAGCAACACCAATTCCATTTCCTGAGGCGTCACATTCCACAATAAAACTTTTTGTGAAGTCTGGCCTAGTTAAGAACAATGCTTGGCACATTGCCTCTTTAAGATGTTCAAAGGCCTTCGTTGCTTCTGGAGTCCAATAAAATGCATCTTTCTTCAATAATGTTGTCAGAGTTGCTGCTATTCTCCAGTAATTCTTAACAAACTTGCGATAATACCCTGTCAACTTGAGAAATTCTCACAGATGCTTTATGAATGTGGGGATTTTCCATTCCTTAATGGCTTTAATTTTGCTAGGGTCTACCTTAACACCTTCGTGAGATACAATATGACCTAGATATTCCACCTCTTGTACTCCAACAAAAACATTTGGAAGTTTTGCATATAATTTTTTCTCCTCTAATAGTTTGAGCACCCTGTCAACATGTTGAACATGATCCTTCCAATACTTGTTGTAGATTAGTATATCATAAAAAATACTAACACAAATTTTATAAGGAAGGGTTTGAAAATGGAATTCATCAAACCTTGAAATGTAGAATGTGCATTAGTAAGGCCAAAAGGCATGACCAAAAATTCATAATGACCCTCATGAGTTCTAAATGTTGTTTTCAGAATGTCTTCAGTCTTCATTCTGATTTGATGATATCTTGGACGAAGATCTAACTTGGTGAAATAAATTGATCCATGCAATTCATCCAATAATTCATCAATGACAAGAATGGGAAATTTATCTTTAATAATGAGCATGTTGAACTCCCTATAATCCGGACATATGCGCCATGATCCATCCTTCTTGTGCACCGATACTACTGGAGCAGAGAAAGAACTTTGAGTAATTTGAATTATACCAACCTCTAGCATTTCTGCAACAACACGTTCAATTTCACTCTTTTGGGCATAGGGATATCTGCAAGGCTTGATGTTTGGAGGAAAACTTCCTGGAATTAAATGGATAGCATGATCATGATCACGAATAGGTGGGAGGCCTTTGGGAGTCTCAAATACCTTGGAATGACTGTCCAAGACTTTTTGGAGATTTGGAGAAATAGATGGTTTCTATGTGGGAACCTCTAACGAACATAATTGTGCAATTATGCCTCGTAGTTCTTTCTTTAGAAGCTTTGTCATGCTGTTAGAGTTGATTATCTTTCTTGGTTTCCCTGCAATACCCCTTAATTCAACTTTCTTTCCTTCCAAAAAAGAATTCAAGAAAAGTTCTTGAAAATTAAAAGTTATTGTACCCAAAGATTGTAGCCATTGGACTCCTAATACAACATCAACACCACCCATTGGAATGGAAAGCATTGGACTATTCAATACATATTCTACCATGGATAGCTTGATATTATGGCACTTTATAGAGAAACTTATGGTTCCTCCATTTGCAACCATCACTTGACACTCTGGTGCTAGATATAGGAAGCAATTCAATTCCTTGGCTATCTTACAATGAATAAAATGATGGGTACTACCCGAATAAATCAACACTATTACCTTTTTCTTCTTGATATGTCTTTTTATCTTGACAGTTTGAGGAGTGGTAATTCTAGCCAATACATTACAAGATATGGTCAGATTCATTTTCTTTTATCTATGTTTTTTCCTGGTGTATATCCTCTTCTTTTTACGCTTCTTGTTCATTTTCTTCCTCCTCTTCACAATCTATGTAAACTAATTTCTTATCATCACACTTATGACCTTTAGTGTATTTGCTATCAAAACAATAACAAAGCCCTTTTGCTATTTTTTTCTTCCAATTGTTGTGGTGTCAACCTTGTAGGTTGTGGAAGGCTAGGGGCAACAACACTTCCATCTTTATAGTTGTGAGTGGTAGGCTTCCTTGTTGCCATAATTTTGCTTTCAATTTTTCTTACCAACTTAAATGCTTCTTCAATGAATCAAGTTCCCAGAGGCAAAACTCATGTTGGATGTTATCCTTTAAAGTTCTAATGAACAAATCAATCCTATGTTCCTCTAGAATATCTTTTACCCTTATATTCAATTTTTGGAAGTCCTCAATGTGCGCCACCATTGAACCCTGAGATTTATCAATTGGCTAAAAAAGGTGTTGCTTTTTGTATCCTCATAGTATGCTATCATTTCTTCCATAAAAATTTCTCAAGTGATAATTTGTTTATAAGAGAAAATCCATTGATACCATACAAATTGATTGGGTTCCAAATATAAACTTGCATGCATACCTTTTGTGTGGTTTGCACATTATGGAGATCAAAATATTGCTCCATATGTAGTATCCATGTTAAGTGATCCTTGCCATCAGACTTCTTCATATCGATTTTTGGAACATGGTGGGTCTTCAATCCAATGTTAGAGTCTATGAAATCACGATTAACATTTCTTTTGTTCTCGTCATGAGTTTCCTTTACTACCTTTTCACCATTAGTAAGCATTTCGTGTAACAACTTTGTCAAATCTATCTTCAAATCTTCCATGTTGCCTTTAAGTTTTGCTTCTATACCATCCATCTTAGCTTCTATGCCATCCATTTTAGATTCCACACCATCCATCTTAGCTTTTGTTACTTTTTGTGAGAGTGAAATTTGTTGTACTCAGTCTCGTAATTTTGGTATATCATGTTGCATTTCTTCCTCTTCTTCATGAGTCATGGTAGAGCTTTGAGGTTGCTTACTAGATGTCTCCATTTTCTTTTTTGGAGGCATCAACTAATGATAATTATGCTTCACTATGCCCTTTGAATCACTTCAATCTATTTTTTCAAACCAAACTTATGCAAATTTTTAAAAAGACTACACACCTTTTCTCGCTTTGTATGATCTCAATCTTGAAACAACTGTAAATTTATAATTTTGGATCTCCAAGTTTTGAAATTTCAGCATGTGATATCCCTCTAAGTCCTCTTTCCAACCCCACAAGTCTGATCACGATTGGATTCTCTAAGAAATCATTATTCCCAATCTTCCGCGATGGCCTGATTATAGTCTAGTTTAGTAGAGCGAACTTGTACGACGTGCCATGTGTTACTGTTTCGACCTTCTGTCCTAAAAATGATACCTAACCAACTAAAATCCGTCCTCTTTCTGTCACTTTTTATGAAATTTGAATCTAATGCTCAGAGAGAAAGTTATGAGGATTTTACCAAGGTGACCTGTTTGAGATCAAATTCGGGAGCTTGCAAAAACCCTAACTTCCTTAGTTCATATCTATGAAAATATAGCGAGACAATATTTGAAATTAGGTCACGAGGTTCATCACGATTTCATCTTAAATGGGTTTTAATTTCAGATTTTGAAGCTTCGTAAAAAAGAAGTTGTAGCAAAAATTCGACGATGACTTGTTTGAAGCAGAGAAACCCTAGAATCCAAAAATCTGAAACCAATTGTTATGCAACCAACTCACAAAATAGAAGAAAAGATAGATCAACGATTTCAAAATCAACCTCTTCGAGGGGGAAACCTAATTTACATTACACAAATGAACAATTATTGGATGATACAAATGACAAGACCTCCTTTCTATATATAGGAGTCTAAGGGGTCATAATATAATCAGGGCCGACATAACAATAATAATGTAAGGGCACAAAAATAACAATAGTGGGCTTCTATGGGGCACAATAATGACAATACGGGGACAACATGGGCACAAAAATAACAATAAGGGGCTACAATGACAATACTAATAAGGGAATACACTAGTACTATAGGGACCTAACACTATAGGTGTAAACAATAGAATTAAGCATAGAGATCTCATACTTGTATGAGAATTGCTAAGAACCATTGTTCCCTAATGTCTTTTGCTGCATTATCATCTATTAGGTCATAGATACATTGTCCATTTATTTACAGGTAGAAACATACTTAGAGCCACACATAGTTGTTGTCATTAAACATACATATAACTAGCATAGTAACAAAAGAAATACCATAAACATATAAGCCATAAAATCCACATATAAACTAGTACATTTACACATGAAAACCAAGGGAATGAATTTCTCATTAGTGAATGCAAAAACCAATCAGAGATGTGGCTACCATGTTCCACCCGACCATAGATTAGTTGAGCCAAGTCTCTCTTCAGCCAATCACCCCCGTGCCATATTTCAGGCATGAATGTGGGACTCATAACTAACCGAAAAGAGCCAAACAAGCATGGATGCTACCAAACTTCTCCACCTACACCTTGATGAATTTGAGTGCCTCCTAGTCTCTTAGGCTTTATCGTAATCCACGGTCTAATCCAAGAATCACTAGGCCATACACCGAGACCCACTCTCCAAGCTTTACCATGCAACCCATCCCGAGGCTACTAGGCCCAACGGATAGCAATCCACCTCTTGGCTTTGCCGTATATCCCACCATTCACCGGTAAGGATTCCTAGGCCCACCGAGGCACACAATCCTAACTTTACCACAACCCATAGTCTGGCTAGGGTTACTAGGCCAGTGGCTTTACCGTGATCCACAGTCTGGTTCAAGGACCACTAGGCCATGTCTTTGTCATTTCAAAGATCCACCCCACTCAGCTTCGAATCCATATGATAATATAACTCAACGTAAGTATGAGAACCTATCTCATCAAGGCTGTAAGGAAATGACAAGGCTAGGCTGAAAACACTATCACACCTGGAAAAACCCATGCCATAACAGAAAACAACCACATGTATGCCAAATATAGCAAGGAAAATACACATGCAAATCGATACCTGCAAAGAATCATGTTGTATTTGCTTGATCGTACCTTCCCCTACTTGATCTTTGCTTCCTCTTTCCTTCTTTGCCTTTCTTGATCCAATGCCGAAGTGCTCCAAGAAAACTCTAAGTGTCCAAGGGTGAGAGAGAGAGAGAGAGAGAATAATGAGAGTTCTCCAAAAATGAATTGACAAAAGGTTACCAACCGATCCTTAGAAGCCTTTTTATGAATGAGGCCTCTATTTCCTTCATTTTCCATATTTTCCTTTAATTTCCTCACATGCAACTTGTGACCTTTCAACTTCATTTTCTCCTAATTTCGATTATTTTCATAAATAAATGTGCCAAAAATGTCATTTTGCCTTTCCAAAGCCTTTGCCAATTTCCTTTAGCCATAATAACCGAAATGAACACCCACTAGGATGTCTTGCCCGCGATTGACATTGGAATACTTATCCCATCAGCCGTGGTCTTATGTATATTTTTACATAGATTTTTAACCAAGGTTGTTACAGAAAAATTTCCTTTATATTAATAAACTGGAGAAAAGCCTTACAACCATGTAGTCTTGATGTTGCAAGTCCCTTCCAAAATCTCTAACCTTTTCACTTGTATGAATATCCTTCCAACCTTATTTCAACAGCCTAATCCTGCTTCCAACTGTCCTCTCCCAATCCTCAGACCTATAGTACCTTTATAGGCCAAAAATGGGAAGTTTTGGATACATTTTCCAAGGGATGAGATCCACTAATAGTGGTATAGGGGTTCCACAAAGGAAGGTGAGTTTCTCCATGATGGGAGGGATCAGGACTAGATAGGCACCAATTGGAAACTGGTTGGTTGGGATAGATGCTACCAACAATGCTTCTACACTTGACTTTTTATTTTTACATTCGTTAAGTCATGTTTGCAGGTCACAGTGTAAGACAATGCATACTTATGTGCAACTTCTAATGGTCTTCACTGCGTATGCCGGGAAATAAACTAAGGAACTGCGCATGTAGCAAAAAACAGGGTTTTGTACCATGGGATCCATAAATTCACTTTCTTTGGGATGATTTAGATTCTAATTTTGCAGGGGAAAGATTTTGGAACACATTTGTGGATAGCGAAAGATCCAAATCGATGGTCATTTGCCTAATGTAACAAAATGATGTGTAACACCGCACCACTCACGCCACCACCCCAAATGTTGGGTGTACGAAACCAAAATTGAATTACCACTATAAACGAGCAAAAGGAAACAACATAATAATACTGAGCACAACCTCGTAAGTAAGCCAAAACACTAGAGATAAACACTACTTAGTTAAACTAAAAACCATCTCGATGCCCTTCACGACCAAGTAGAAAGGTTTGAAGGAAGGGATGACGGACAACGACCACAGGACCACTAAAGCTGTTGCTATCGCCCGAGTCCCAAACTACCTTCACACTAACCTAGAAATTGTCCGACACAATTGGGCTCCCATCGCCATCGCAACATACACCCTCAATTCCACTAGGTCGAATATGCATGCACAAGGAGATTGCCTGTGCACACACAACTTCCTGACCCCCTTTGCACTCACTCCCATAACTAGCAAGCATAAACAAATAAATTCGTCCATCGATGGTTTAAATAGATAATTGCCTCCTTTGCGAGAGTTCCTATTTTTCTCTGCCACTTGGTGGACCCTGCCGTCTTAACCTCAGCACATGCTTGAGCCATCATTCGAACCAGTTGTGGCTTATGCCAAATCTCCCGTCTGCACTTCTCCCTCGAGTGTTTTTGAATGCACACGTCCGTCAGGGATCTTTTATAACATGTTAATTCTCTTGTAATACTAACTTAAAATTATTTTTAAATTATATTTTCATATAAAAAAAATTTAAATTTAAAATATTATATATTTAATTAATAATTTTACATAATTTTAAAGTTTTTTTACCCAATTCAGTATCATATTCCATGAAATATTTTCATATCAAAATAAATGTTATTTGTTTTATAAGTATTATTTATATAAGCCTAGATCCATCTTAACTCTAGATCTATCAAGCATTGAGAGGAATCAAACCTCTCAAGGTGCAAACCCTTCCTCAAGTTTTGCACTCAAAAAAGAGGTTTGCACTTTGAGAGATTTGATTGCTCTTGGTGCTCAATAGATCCAGAGTTAAGATGGATCTAGGCTGGTAATTGTTTGCACCGAGAGACGCTCTCCATCCCAGTATGGAAGAGATGTTGTATTGTGTTGTTATGTTATGTTACCTAAACAAAAATTATAGAATAATATAAATTAAAAAAAAAACCTCACATTATAATAAAAATAATTTCAAGCCAAAATAATAAAAATATAAATTCTATGTTATTATTTATTTTAATTAGATTTATTAATTTTTATGGCTAGTTAAGGTAAACTTGAACCGATCTAAGAGGGACCAAATAAGATGGATCTAGGCTGATTTTTTTTCCAAGGAAAGAAATTAGCCTCCCTCTCAACCCAAGTGCTGAGGGCTAGAGTAAGGTTGTTGGTACCAGACACTTTGGATCTAAGAGGGACCAAATAAAATAGATCTAGGCTGATTTTTTTTTCCAAGGAAAGAAATTAGCCTCCCTCTCAACCCAAAGGCAATAGAACAATATTCTTAGGCACAAAATTACAACAATAATTATCAACACATTATAAGTTATATGCCATTAATAAAGATTTAAACATAGGTGAAGAAAGATAACAACCATTTCATCCTACCACCCAACTTTACCCTAATTAACTACTTTAAATTATAATTATTATAATAACATTTGTATTTTTTTAAATGAATGAAGTATAACATATAGCTCGGAAGAAGGTTTCAAATCTTACTTTTCATTAAATATATTTGCAATTTGGTAGCATATCCGATGCTTATAGTTGAGGTAGTTTATATTTGAATTTCCCATTTAATCTCACATACTATTTAAAAAAGAGAAGGATATGACAGATACCCTAGGGAGGGTTTGAAGGTGGTTTTCGTGGAGCAGAAAGATGTTTGGGTGAAAGTGCAGAGACACTAAATATTGACCGATTGGAGTAGTTGAATTTGCAGACGCTGAGAGATGGCGAGCAGGCTAGGAAGAAGGGTCGTACATTTCGCCAATTTGCCTCTGAAGCTGGTGATGCCTTCTTCAAGAGAAAATATCAAGGAAGTCGCATTCAAGACGATTCCCTCTGCATCGAAGGTAATTATTACCCCCTCTCTCTTCGATCCCATTTGCCATTTGGTTCGCAGTGCTTTTACGGGTAACGTAATGTCCGCTCCAGGATTTTTTTGGAGGCGTCAGTTCGATTTTTCGTGGTGTCGGAATCTGCGGGCAGCGGTTCATTTTTCATTAGTATTGTTTTAAAGTTTGTATTATGTTTTTTTTTTCACTTTTTCTATCACGGTCCTCTCCAGTCATACTACTGCATTTGCTTCTTACACAATACTCCCCGGACTGAGAAAGTTTACTCACTAGATTCATATCCTTTCAATCCTGTTACAGTGAAATCATTTTCCGCTCTTCGAACTAATGTTCCTTTACTTGTGCGAATCCAAGGGTCGATTTGATAATCTATACCCTTTTGGGTTTAACGTTAAAACGGCGTATCTTCATCTTTTCTTTGAATCTATTACGCACCAAGAAAGATAAAAACCCAACCAGATGTAAACTTCTGGGTGCTTAAAAAATTACGAATTATCAGAAATGCGCGTCTCTCTCTGTCTGTATATAATGTTGAATTCGACATATCCATTTCATACAGTATTTATCCATATCGGGCTTCTCTGTCTGTATACCACCTCGCCTGCTTCTCTCTCCCCCTCTGCTTGGGTGGAAAAAGCCTTGCATCATAGCCAACCAAGTAGGTATCCTCAGGCAGCCAGGGTCCACCAGGTCAGCAGCATCATTGTCACGCTCTGGCCCAACAGGTTTACAAGCTCCGGTTACAGATGTATCATTGTCGAGGAATCTTTGGAAGATGTTGCAGCGCAGGGCCAGTCCAGCAAGGCTCTGGACGACACAGTAACCCCCAAAGGCAAGCATTCTGTATAACTTGTCCTTCTTATCAGCTCCAATGCACAAGATTCAGGCAACTCATCTGAGGCATTTTTGTTTCTTGAGTTGTAGTCGCACCAGGCACCTACTTTGGCTCATTCCTACTTTATCTTTCTGGGCAACTGTAATGTCTGTAATTCAGTCTTTCTGGGCACATGCTTCAGCTCAGAGGTCTCCTGGTCCTAGTTTGTTTTTTGGGCAATTGTAACGTTTATAATTCAGTCTTTCTGGACACAGGATTCTGCTCAGAGGTCTCCTGGTTCTCATATGTTGGGTAGTAAGACCTATCTGTGCACCACCAGAACTGCTATGTAAATTCTGTATATAATTTTTTCTATTATTAAGATTTGTGCTTAACAAAAAAAAGATTGTGGTATTGTTTTCCATAACTTCTGTGTTATTCTCTTCTTTTTGAATCTTTTCAGATTCAGAAAAAGTTGACCTAATTTATCAAGCAGCTGAAAGTGGCTTTTAGTTTGTCAATTTCTGCTTGGCATCAATTACTAGCCAGCTTAATTTTATTGGATAACAGTTCCACATGATATAAACTTTAAATACCTTGATTTAATGTATCTGTAGATTTTGTTGTGGGGAAGTTCAAGCTTATTGTGCTTCCTATTTTTTCCCCTACAGATTGAGATTAAGAGGGTGCTGGAGTCTCTATATGGGCTAGAGGTCGAGAAGGTACAGACACTTAACATGCAAGGCAAAAAGAAACGCAGAGGTGGGATTGTTTTTGCTAAACCTGATTACAAGAAAGCATATGTAACCCTCAAACATCCAGTCACCTTGCCACCAAACCTTTTTCCTATTAATCTATTTGATGAGGAAAAAGAGGCCAAGCAGCAGGAGGAGGCAGGCACCATGGACAAGCAAGGGAAAGTGACCCATTGGCTCGAGGATAGCAAAGAAAAATTTAAACGTGATCAGCGGCAATCAGAAAAGCAGAAGGTTGAGGCTAGCAAGAAACTTGCTCCTTGGCACAGTAAGCTCTCTTGGAGGTAGAGGTCATGGTTCATGGATAACTTTTCTGGAGTTGAATTTCAATTCATCGTGCTAAGTACATTGTTTTATCTCCACCAAGCTGTTCATGTTGCTTTATCTGTGTGTGCACAACTGGCGATACAAAAACTCTCTCAGACATGAGTTGTAATAAGTTGGCGTATATCTTAAAATCCATGAACTCTGAATGAGAGATATTCTTAAGTTTTTCTGCATTTGCATGGGACCATGGAACAGTATTAAGTGCCATTCCAATTTCGGCCGCCATTGCTTGCTGAAGTTACGATGGTATAGAATTCTACGATGTTAATGATTGTAGGCATCTGTTGCTTGTGGGAAATATTGAATTGCGTATGACATTGGGTATTTTTTTCTTTTTTTTAATGCGGCTTCAGTTTTTGCTATTCACTGCCAATGTTGCTGGTGTGGTATTCTATTTGAACAGCTTATATTTTGGCATTTGATTTGTGATGTCATAGAAGTATGCTAGCATATCATTGCACCTCACTATGGTTATTGATGGATAGAAACATGCATGTGTTTCCATTTGCAAACATAGGTCGTAGGTGTCATAATGCTTAAATTCTTGCAGATGGTAGAGCTAAATTTTATTGAACTAATATATTTTTCAGAGTCAAACTTGTCGTAACGGCTTCTTTTTTAGTTATTTCAGTTAGAAGATACGTCTAATTATATATATAAAAGTTGTTAATGCAGCAATTATTGTCCACTATTTAGAAAATGAAAAGACAACTGCCTAAATAATTTACTGGAAGAGTATATTGTAAGGAGTGAAGAATCCTTAGGAGAGGTGATGTTTTTCTAAATTAATGTCTATCAAATGCTTGAACCAAACCATGGAAAGGTTGATTCTAGAGTTCATATTTGAATTTTGAGTAATCCTGGAAACTTTTTGAGTCGCCTTACAATTTTTATCTGGATATTGACATTATCCTTGTTGTGGGAAGACATTGTTGTCACTTTCTGTTTGTATGAAAACAGAAAATAAGTTGTGAAAAGCTACAATTCAATAAATGCAATACCCCAAATTTTTCCATATGTAATTTATCTTTAAGTGGTAATGAATATGATTTGTATATATGTCTTACTATGAAGAGGCCTTGCCAAAGTAATATCTTTACAATCCCCAACCAATATCATGGCTTGCAAAACTTCTTTTTTCCAACATTGTTTAATGAATGTTGGATCCCTCAATTGGGTCCCCTGATGATGGGTGGAGTGCCCACTTGAAATGTTGGGAATGTTTCTAAACGTGAACATAGTGCATATCTAGAAATTTCACTACAATTATGACTTACTGTGTAAATCTACATATTCAAATTGTCTAATGAAATTGCATTACTATCCAATGCCATGAATTCTGTTGTCCATATATTTCTTAAAGTGCATCCAATGAAGAAAACTTATAATAATATAATAATAATAGGTTAACAGAAAGTTGCTCTATTGACCCTTAGTGAGATTTGTTTTAAACACTATAAAGAAGCCTGTTAACTTCATTTCCACCATAGTCAATTACATTGATGCTCTGTTCTTCTCGAGAGAAGACTCATTCTGATTACTAATTTTCTTATCGTTGTTTAGGTCTCTGATCAGGACATAGGTCCAAACTTATTTATGTTAGATTACGTATATAAGGCCAAGTTAGATGATTGGCACGAGCTTACTAGAGTGGCCTACAGATTATAATCACAGGTTTCCCTTAAACTTGTACAAAACTTTCAAGTCACAATTTCATGTTTTTGACTTGCAATCACATGCTAACTACTGGATAGTGACCCTCCAAGAATGGCATAATTATGTGATCAAACTATGTTATGACGTTATAAGTTCTTTCTAGGTAACAATCACAATTAGGTCATCATTTTATGTAGCCAACATTAAAAGTAGCATTTTGTAAATTCCTTTATCAATTGCATTTATGCAAAAGTGGCAGCCCTTGTGATCTTGCAATTTGTAAGCTGCCTATCATAGTTAACAAGTAGTTGTACTTGTAACAGCATGGGGGGCAATAATGAGAAACTGATAACCTAGAAAGTCACTGGGATATATGTTAATGTTATCAAAAATCGGACTAGTGTTCGAACTGGTAGACCTCCTGAATCAAGAATTGGTCGGAATTGGCCCATAAAACCGGTTGACCAAAAATATTTTATATATTCAAATATATATATATATACATGTGAACCCAAATCATTTATACATAAATATGCAAAAGTTCTCATTTAAATAACAAGCTTGCATATAACTGAAGTAAAACTTAGTGCAATACACGCTGAACCAAAATACATCAAGAAACAGGCTCTAAATGGCCTTTAATGTCCAAAAATAGGCATGATACTGAAATATTACAGCTACAAGTGCTAATGACTATCATCAGAATCATCCTTTTTCTCTTGATCCTCATCTGTAGAATGGGTAGCCTTTAAGTCTATAGTGGGATTCCGGCTTGATTATCTTGGCCTTGAAAGTGGTGCTTGTGATATCTCTCCTTGTGGAGCTTGTGGAGGTGGGTCCAAGTCGAACCAATAAAGGTCTTCATTGTTAAATGTTGGTGCTCATCTCTCCACTACCCATTTTGATGTTGGATCAAAGTCACCCAAAATTATGTTGCTTGATTCCGGGGTTTTGTTTAGCAATTGGTTACACTTCAACCTAAGGTTGTACTGAACATAAACCATGTCATCCAATCATTTATGCACCAAATGGTTCCATTTCTTGGTGTGTATATGTTAAAAAACACTCCAATTCCGCTCACATCCTAAAGCATTGCATGTCTGACTCAATATCCAGATTGCAAATTTTTGCAATTCAAGGCATTGGCTACCAAATTGTTGCCACCAATAGTTTGCAAAAAGTGTTGAAAGCAAAGAAGTATTAACAAATGGCTTTGAAACTTGGACTCAACAATTGTAGTGAGTAATATGATTTGGAAATTTTGACATTTTTTACGTGGTGGATACTTTGCTTTATTTCTTATAGCCATAAACATGCCAAAGGTATCGATATTCATTGAAATTCAAGAGCCGATATGTATCTAATATTAAATCTTGGGATCTGGGAGATTGAGACCATGTGATCAACATCTATACTATCCCTCTTTTACCTCCCCATCAGCTTCAAAATTTGTAATGTAATGGTACTTTCAAAGTTAAAAAACCAAAAAATATTCATCAGTTAATTTTGAATGTTTGCCAAAGTTTTTTCTAATGAATGCCAAAACTTATAAATTTTGAAAATCATA
>APFE031052454.1:1228-82762 GCA_000404065.3 Pinus taeda
GTACTACAAATTGACGGGAAGGAAAATCTATAAACTAAACCACCCAAGAATCAATGAAGTTGTGGATTCGGATGGCATGAAATAGTAAGGTGAGGAAGCACTATAAGATGCAGTTCAACTTATGTTTATGCTTTCAACGTTAAACGTTATGCTTTCAAGGTTCTATTTTCACTGGTGAAAGGATAAATGATATAGTTTCTCATAAAATAATGATTTAAATAGTATGTGTTTTGTATGGTTATGTAACCATGAGATGCAATCGTATAAGTAGGTAGATCGTCATTTTAAAAATATTATGAAACCTTTAACTCAACACATGCAAAATCAAGAGTATGGTGTAAACATTATATAAATAGGTACTAAATTATTGAAGAAAAGTTAACAAATTAGTTTTCAATAACAAAGAGATGTAGATCGGTAGACAAAATCCACATTGGTCATCATAATCTAGGATTAAGCTTAAGTCAGTTCATTTTTTGGTTAGAAAGAGATTATTTTTACACCATCGTAAGACAAGGAATGAATAAATGTAGGAATTAAAAGTACCCCCATATTATACCAGAGGAGAAGGTAATACCTTACGAGAGATAGATTTTTAATGGTTGAATAAGTCAGTTCATTTTTTGGTTAGAAAGAGATTATTTTTACACCATCGTAAGACAAGGAAGGAATAAATGTAGGAATTAAAAGTACCCCCATATTATACCAGAGGAGAAGGTAATACCTTACGAGAGATAGATTTTTAATGGTTGAATAAATGTAGGAATTAAAAGTACCACCATATTATACCAGAGGAGAAGGTAATACCTTACGAGAGATAGATTTTTAATGGTTGGGGTCGTTATTAGAAGATGAAAAATTGACCAAGTTTTAAAAAATTAATTAAATTAAATTAAAACCATAGAATTAAATGAAAAACTGGTTGTTGCTGCAGTAACGATAGAGTTGAACATAAGCACTAAGCATATTTAGCATATCAAAATCAAAATCAACGTAGGTATATTTTCATTCAACAAGAGAAAGGACACATTAAATAAACATTTTAGGGTTCAAAAACATAGGAAAATTTAATAAACATGATGCATCCATATTTTCTTAAGGAATTATATAATGTTAGTATCACTGGTAATTCAAAAGAAACATAGTAACGAGTCGTATTTGGATGCAAACATTCAACTAAATACAAAATAATGGTGCATATTAAAAATGGAGTTGAAATGAGATAAAAGTAGGTTTTTAATTTGGTTTTATATAATAAAGAAAAGTATCCGATGGTTATATTTCTAAACAAATTTCGATTAAGGAAATAAATCTACGAAGAATTATCCTAGCAATGTAATGGAAAAAAAAATGCTTAATACATGCTAGCTAGTGAAAAAGAAAAGTATTGGCATTATTATTCCTAAAAAAAAAAAGAGGAATTGTATAAATCATGTAATTTAAACGCAATCCCAAAGATATGAATGAATATAATACCAATGAGAATCCTCGAGGCATGCTGAAATACGCTACCTATGAGGCATATAATTTCTATACCATATTGGTCATACAAACATTAACATTCATTAGAGGAATTTTTAGCTCTAAAATGGGCCTTCTAAGAAAAATATGCAACACAAATAAAATTTATCAAAACTAATAAGATTCAAGATGACTATGTCAACCATGGGGATGATTCAACATTTTTTAAGTAAAAAAGTAAAAAAATTAAAAAATAATAAAATAATAAAACTAGTTTTTAAACTTTTGTTTTTAACTTATTTTTTTGATATTTTACTCAAATTTTGAGCATGATTACTCATTGGATGCAAAATTTAATTCCTCATACAAGGAATGGACATTGTTGCATATTTTCGATGAACCCAGCTACACGAAAAATGAGAAATATATGGAAAAATGTGATTGCAATCATGTTTTTCATTTATTTATCATTTTTTGTGTAGCAGGGACTATTGAAAGTATGCAACATGGTATTTCTAGGATGAGTAATAAAATTTTGAATCCAACAAGTGTTTCCACTTGAAATTTAAGTAAATTCATATGGAGATAGGTTGAAATACGAGTTGAAAACACATTTTTTTGTTTTTTCGCTTTAAAATTTGACAATGTAATCTAATATTATTTTATTATTTCCACTATTATTTTATCACTTCCTTAGGAGACCTATTTTATACCTCAAAACTCCCCTTAATGAAATGTATTGAAGTTCAAATACACAGACAAGGGAACTTGAGGGTGATTCTCAATGCTTTATGCCATCATTATGACCAAATTCTCTCAGCAGACATATCTCTCCAATAGAGGGGGGGTTGAGGGAAAATCCTCTCAATATTAGGAGTGGAGGAAAACACATCAAACACATTCCCTTGTGCCTTTGAGAATACCATCTAGAGCTAAAAAGTGATGATACAACTAACTTTTACCAATGTAAAATTAAATTAGAGATGGATGACTCATTCCCTAATTACTCAGGACGCTTGCACTAAACATCAATGTGTGCATAACTGTAGAGGTCATTCATGAAGGATATTACCCTTGCTAAATTAAGGGTAAGAGTGATTAGGGTCAATCAATGAAATGAGTTATGACTAAATATAATTTGAGTACCTGTAATGACGACGAGTCCTGGTGGTTTTCCCTAAACAATACCAAAAGTTCCAACAACATCAAAAGGAGTGGCATGGGTTGTCAATTCCATCTAGCGATTTCAGATAATTTCATACTAATGTACTGAGAAGGAAATGGGAAAAAAAACACAAGGAAAAGTCACATGTATAAATAGAGACCTAGCTGAGACCAAATTCTCTTTAGTAAACCTTTAGGTAAAAGAGGAAGGAATCCTTAGAAAAGTACCTCTATTCACACCCTGACAAAACTCCTTTCTAGAGAAAACTATCTAACCCTACATGGAAAATCATTTGGGATAATTAGAGCTCATGGAGGCAGGGAAGAGTGAAGGTAAAAAAAAAATGTAGAAGCTAATAACCATGAAAAAAATGCACATTGAAGTAGAACAAAATTTGAAATTTCCAGGAGAGATAGTTGGGAGGTATTATGAAAAGCTTGATGTATTCCTTATAGAAGAAAGGAAACTATTCTTACCATGGTGAATATGGAAATACCTTGGAGTGACTTGGAAGAAATAAAGCCATTACAAACTAATATATAGAAAATTTGTCTTACACATAAGTAGTGTAACTCTATAGCTTAACGTACAAGTATCATTCAGAGATTGAGCATGGATTTGAGAAGGGAATGAATAATGATAAGAACAAACAATTGTTATGGTACCAACACCTCTCATGGGGGCACTATGATGGTTTTACATCCCCTCATGAGTGAAAAAAAATCTCCAAATGGGAGGTATTCTATTTTGAGGCATTATATTAGGGTTTAGTAAAAGGATGACCATCGTTGGATGTTTGACAATATCCCCATCGTTTGTATACATTTTTTGGACTCACAACCATGTGAAGCACACATGGGCTAGGATGAGGTGGCTAATTTCCATTCACACCCATAACCCCTTGATTGTTTCCTCCCAACTATTGAATATGATCAGAATTCAATAAAAAGAGGGACGGAGGTTCCAAAAAAATGAAAATAACAACCACAATATATATGAATAAATATAAATAAACCAACACACAAGATTTTGTTACCTTTTCAATTGGGGAAACATAATATATTATGCACCTATATATCTTACTCTTCAATGGGATGCACTAGAGATAAGAAGTTAGTGTATTAAATGATTGATGTAAAGTCTTAGTGTATGTATTAATGAAATGTGTAAGGAAATTACCTCACTAGTATAGTAAGCTAAGATGTGGTAGTCCTCATAAGACTCAATAACAATGTATATAATGGAATTAGTAATGGTTTCCCTAGTAGGATCCTTAGAAAGTCAAATTCCCCTAGCAGCATACCCATGTACGGGAATGTCTATCTAGAAAGAAATTAAATACACATTCTGTAACATCCCTGATGAAAATTCAATGTAATAAAGTTAATAATGGAAGTATAATAACCAAGGTCATGGAACACGTATTCGAAGATGACTTTTGCAAAAACATCCTAGTGTGGTGTGTATCTGGTTTATTATGGCTAATGAAATTGGCAAAGGTAAATGAAAAGGCTTTGGGAATGCATGAGGCATTAATTGGAGTTTTATTTATTAAAATAATGGAAATTAGGAGAAACTGAAGGCGAAAAGTCATAGGTTGCGTGTGAGGAGGAAAATGAAGGAAAATAATGGAAAATTTAAGAAAATGTAGGCCTCGTTAATAAAAAGGTTTCTAAGGATCAATGGGTACCTTTTCTGTCAGTTGAGGTTTGGAAGTCTCTCTCTATTCTCTCTCTCACACACTCTTCGACACTTAGAGTTTTCTTGGAGCACTCTATCATTGGATCAAGGAAATAAAAGGAAGGATAAATAAGGAAAAGGGAAGCAAGGATCAAGAAAGGAAGTGCAAGATCAAGAATCTATAATGGGATTACTTGTAGGTATCAATTTTTACGTGTGATTTCCTTGTTAGGTTTGGCATGCATGGTACATGCATGTGTCTATTTGGTTCTCTTGCTATCATTGGCATCGGTTTTTCAAGGTGTGGCAATGTTGTTCAACCTTGCCTTTCCATTTATGGATAGCGATAATGTGACGGGTTCTCTTATATTTGGTTGAGTTGGATTATCAAATGGCATCATAATTGATTGAGGTGGTATCTGAAAGAAAGAACACAAGGCCTGGGAATCCTTAGACTGGAGAAGGTGGGATTGCAGTAAAGATGTAATTTGTGTTCCTTGGTGGGCCTAGGAGTCCTTCACCGTAAATGGAGAGATATATGGTAAAGCCTAGAAGTGTGTGCCTTCAATCAGACCTAGGAATCCTTGACTGGTGAATGATGGAATATACGGTAAACCTTGGAGGTGTAGTCTCAATTAGTCCTAAGAATCCTCGATTGTTGTATCGTGGGATATACGGAAAAGTCTAGAGGCTATGAGATGGGAAAATTCCTCATGGTGTAGGTGGAGAAATTTAGTGGCATCCATGTGTATTTAGGGCTTAGTGATCCAGTGGATATTGCGGTAAAGCTCGAGGAAATATGGATTGGTTGGTTTTGAGTCCTACATTCATGCTTAGAATATGGCATAGGGGTGAATGGTTGGAAGAAATATTTGGTTCGGCTAATATATGGTTGGGTCATCTATGGAAGTCCCATACCTTGTTGGACTTTTAATTCATTAATAATAACTTCTTCATCTTGGTATTTCATGTGTAAATATACTAGTTCATATGTGATTCTTATGTCTATTATATCTTTGTTATTTCTATTGGTTATAATTATGTTTTATCATAGACTTGATGTATGGGTTTCATCAGTTTTTCAATTTGCAAATGAAAATACAATGAATATATGAACTAATATATGATAATGCAGCTACTATAATAAGGCAAAATTGCTTCTTTACAAATATCAGATAAGAATGAGACCCCTATGCTTAGATCTATTGTTATGACTTGTAGTTTGCATATTTGTGACATGCTTGACGAAATTCCTATCATGGATATTAGGTGTCACATGAGGTACTTGTACTAGTGATATCATTGGTAGCCTTATTCTATTTTTATTTCTCAATGCTAAATGTTTTATGAAGTTATGGGAAGTGGCCTCAGTACTAGCCCTAAAAAAGTGCCACAAAATTTAGGGACACTAGTTCAAAACTAGCTCAAAAAGTCAATAGCCACCAGCATGCCTTGCTATGGGAGAAACAGGAAGGGGTTAGTTGCATGCATGGTTTTTTAAGGGAGTAGTTGGGGGTCCAGATTAGTTAAATGTCAATTTTTCAAAGGAATTGGTCACTTGGAAGGGTTGGTTGGCTTCTAAATGTTTAGTAGCATGTGTGGAAGGTCAAATTGGTTTGGTTTTATCAGTGCCACTTCCTTAACTACACCTGGGGACTTGAATCACATTATAATAACCTCTTGTCACATGCATACCCTAGCAAACCAGTTAACTTGGGTAAATGTGGGAGGACAGTGTTACAAACTGGTATTAGAGCGTGGTTCACCCCTTAGACTAGATGGGTGGTGTGTGTTCCATATGCATACATATTGGTTGCATATGTGTTCTTCATGGTTGTTATATATGTACGTGTTGTGTATGCATGGTGGTGGTCATGGTTGCAATGGTATCACCATGTGAAAGTGGATGATGTGTTGACAGATTTGGTCATCATGAGTGTTTGTTGGTTATGTATTGTTTATGCATGTCAATACTTACATATTATTATGCATACATTGAAATGGTTATAGTTTTCATGCGTGAGGTCATGGTATGTGGTTGGTATGATCAGGCATTGATAACTAGAAAGTGATTAAACTAATGTTATATCTTGATGTGATTATGATTATACATATAGCATGTTAATCTGGTTAATATTGAAAATGAGGCATCCTCCTATAAACTATACTGTGGTATGGTGATTATGTTATATTTTGGTTTAAGCTGAGATGTTATACTTGCAAGAAGAAGATCAAAGATGACTAGTAGGATGGTAGAATACAGTTCACGAGGCTCTCCTTATGGATCATATGAGCAGTGCATTGTTGGGAAATCTTCTAACTTAGCAGAATAAAGGTGATGTTGCAGGATGGTTGTAGTGTTGTACATATGGTAAGGATAATTTTAGCAAGCATTTTCCACAAAATTAGGGTGGCAGGAATCAAATTTACGATGCACAACAAGTGAACGTAGTTGGGGATATTAGGAAGACAATTCCATGAATTTATGCAATGTTGGATAATAAGGAGGAAGATCACCAGGAAATTGTTATCGAGATGTATTGTAAGCCTTTTAATCAAGTTGTTTCCATTCTGATTAACCTTGGATCTAATTATAGTTATGTTAGCCCTGACCTGGTAGATAAGTATGTTTTAAATAAAGAAATATGTTGAAGACCAAAATTTTCCTTTTTTACACCTTCCCTAAACTCAATTCACTCCTTACTCTTCCTTTTTGACCATAATAATCTCAATAAGTTGTCAGGTTGCAAGTTTATTGGAAAAATCAGGTACCTAATCATGTTTTATTTATAGTTTCATTGTTTCCTTATTATTTGGTTTTATATTTTCACAAGCTACTAGATTGCATCAATTCTATAATGAATGATCAATTCTGCAACTTACTTGAAGGATGTGTAGGTTCCAAAACATCGGGTGAAGAGCCAAATGTATGGACAGGTAGCTCACAACGGGCATAGTGATATCTAGCTATCTTCATGATCCATCAAGTTGATAAGGGTGTCGTAAGAGCATGTGAACATCGAAGTCAACCTAGTGGAAAAGGATCCAAAGATGACTCCGCCGAGCGAGGTTATCGATGATAAGGATGAAGTTGATATTTTTCCTCATCATTTGCTTCTTTGATAGAAAATCATGAGGAATCTCTATTTCATGATATCTTATGTTATATTTAGATTTTCTATCAGGTAAGATAGGCATAAAGGTATCTAAACATTTTATTTAAGGAGGCTACAAAACCTACCTCCCGACATGACAATGAAATACGAGTTATTATTTTGAAAACACTCTTTTCATTTATAAAATCGAGCTTGATTATTCCTCTGTGTGTTGCATTGATGTGTCTTTAATCTCTGATTGATCACTACTTACCTACAACTCACAGGACAACCCCCTCTAAGCTGTAAGGTCTCAATTTTTTTATTTTTTTTTTGTGTTTTGTATCTTAATTTCTAGAGCATTATATTATCACAACTAATCATTCAGTTTTCACTTTCAGTGAATGCTTATGACAATGAGAATAGAGATTGTGACAGAGTTTGCTGAATATTTCTTTCATAGATTTAATAATTTTGTTGAGTGAAGGATGAAGAAAATAAATAAAAAAGATCTATTATGCACATGTAAATTTTGATCAATTAGAAGTATAATTTCTTTCAACTCTTTATCAGAGTGATTTAGATTTTCGAGTGTGATATTTAAATTTAAGATTTAGTTTCATTTTTGTCAAGTGAGAATAAGATCTAGATATGCTGGTGCGATATTTATTTATGGAATTTTAAATTAGTTTTCTTTTCTGCCAGTGTAAAGAGAATTTGGATTTGATTTTTCTATTTACCTTTACACTTTAATTCAGTTTTATAAATATCATTGTGTTATTTTCTTTTCTTCCAAGAGTGAAAATTTCTTAGCTAAACCATGTGCATGAAAACATCCTAATTCAATTTAAAAATTTACTTACATAATAAAAAATCCTAGCACAAGCAGTGTACGTACACTTCATTATCATACAAGCCCTCATTGATAATTTATGTAGTAATTTAAAATCAATTAAATTACCAACCATTTTGGCACCATTTTCGGGGAAGTGTATACAGGATTCAATTTTTTTAAAGAATTTTTTTATTAAAAAAATGATAAAAACATATTTATGCATAGGGAAAGGGATTGTATTGGTTGATCTATAAGGAGAGGTAGGAGGTCCATTCCAACATCACCACTCTCCCCACCATGATCTCCTCGTGTAACATCTTCTGCTGAAACTCATATTCCATTATTTGCAGGTAGACTTAGGCTTCCTGAGGTACATAGATCTAAAATCCAACCAAAAGATTCACCCACTTCTTCTATTGAAGTTGTAGTAGATGAACCTACATTCCTAATAGAAGGAGTAATATTTCTATATTCAATTGGAGAACTAAATCTAGTTCAAGAACGACAAGTCCGTAGTGACAAAGAAGAAGAAGAAACTTATTTTATTCCACTAATAGAAGAACTTGAAGAGGAGCTAGAAAATCTGATTGAAGATCACTAGATTAGCTATAAATAATCTAGAATTGTAGGGGAAGGATAAGGAGAAGTAAATAATATCAATGGTTACTTTAGGATTGGAGGTGGAAGAGGTAATAGAGGAGGAGGTAGAGGAGGAGATGGAGGAAGAGGTGGTAGAGGATAACCATAACATTTTAGGTTTCCCATATTATATGAAGATACCACAGTTACAATGAATAATATCCCACCCTCCATCCTCCCTAATTTCCATGGAGTAAGACATGAGGATCCTGAATTTTTTTTTTTTTGAGTTTGAAGTCTTGTGTAAATCTTATGACCCTTTGTTTGATTCTCAAAAATTGAAATTGTTTCCAGCCACTCTTAAAGACAAAGCACTTAAATGGTTTACGGGATTAGGAACACATACCATAAGAACATGGGAAGAAATAAGCAATGCACCCTCAGAAAAATATAAAGACTATTTTATGCCTCATAGCCTTGAAGATGAAGTATTTAAAATGATGAAAAAATAGGATGAAAATGTTGAGTATTTCGTTGAAACATTTTCTTATAATCTTAAAATGGCTCAAATGCATAATCTAGATGAAGAAACTCTAAAATATCTTTTGCTAAAAGCCATTAGAGTTGAGTGGGTAGATATCCTCAATTAAATGGGTAAAGAAGATGTTTCTTAGTTATCATTTAGAGAAATTTGTGAATTATATGTACACATTTCAAGAGGAAAGACTAGAACTGGGAAAAATCCAAGAGACTCTGTTATGTCTAGGATTAATAAATTTGCAGCTGGGATAGTAAGTAGAGAAGACATAAGCAATTTTCTTGACAACTTCAAGAATACTATCTTAGGGATTATTAGTGAAAAAATAGATACTCTTAAGGTTCACACAAGTAAAAATCTATAAATATTTAATTATCAATTTTTTGTCCCAAATGAAAAAAGAAGCATGCTCTAAGAGAATGTCCTCTTAATAGTGTAGAAATATGTGCTACCTATGAAGAAATTCATATCACAAAGGAATTCCCTTCAACTCATGGACTTAAAGAAGTCTTGTAAAATGAAGGTTAAGCTAGCCAAGCCAAGTCACTCCATTTTATTGGTAAAAGACCATGGCCACCACAACAACAAAATATTGTATAGGGTCTTAATCCTTAATACCAATAATTTGTACAACCTCAAAATAATTGGAATACTCTAATGCCTCGTAAAAATTGGTCACCTCAAAATTCATTATCGACACAAGGTTGGAAGTATCCTCATAGGAATCGTCAGTATAATAAATTTCGATTGGAATTTATTCCATATAAACCTTCATAGTACCCTTCTCAACTAGAAACTTTTCCAGAATTTCAAAATCAAACTCAGCCTTCTAATCAACCACTTCACTTACCATCCACATCATACCCCAAAAAACCAATCAACTACCTGCTCAACCACTTACAAATATGAATAATAAAAATTGACAACTTGTTTACAATATAGAAGGTCATAATTTCCAAGATTGCATGATAATTCCATTAGATCTAAACAATGTCCAACTTAGATATAGTAGAGTTTTGCAAAAGAAGTTACCATCTGTTGTTATTCATGAATCTGGAGGGGATGAAATACTTGAAAAAGAAACATATATTAATCAAGAATAAATACCTTAGAAAGAGAGCACCCTTATACATGATACCTCAATAAAATCAACTCCCATTGTAGAACAACCCTCTGTTTCAGTTTAAAATTCACCCTTTCCTAAAAGGCTAAAGATTGAAAAAGGAATAGAAAAACAAATTGTGTTGCCTGAATATGATATGTTGGATGAATGGAAGAATGTTTGCATCAAAATTCCTTTGTTACAAACTATAAGGGAAATACCAATATTTGGAAACACAACTAGGGACTTAAACATTAAAAATGTAGGAAGAAAGAGAAAAAAATATAAAAAAAAATTCAGTTAGCTGGAAAAAATGCATATATTATGATTAGAAAGCCAACAGTTCAAAAATATCTAGATCCAGGTAGTCCCATTGTAAAACGACACATAAATGGTGTTGATATTCCAAACACATTGATTGATTTAGCAGAAGCTATCAATATCATGAGTAAACAAAATATGGATCAATTAAAACTTTCTATTCTTCAATACACACCAACATTACTATAGTTAACAGATATATCTGTTATAAAACTAGATGGTGTATTGGAAGATGTATCTACCTCAGATTCTTCCGAATATCCTGTTGATTTTATTATTTTGGCTACCAAGAATAATTTAGGAGGACATCCATTGGTTCTAGGCAGACCATGTTTAGCTACAGTAGAGGCTTTTATAATTTATAGTTTTGGTGATATGTTTATCTCTTATGGAATATCTACTAAGAAATTCGCACTATATCCTCCTGCAAAAACAACAATAGAAGTAGAAAGTGAACTTTGGATAGATGACGGTAATGAATATTTTGACATTAGGGGAATTTTTAGGTCTAAAATGGACCTCCTCAGGAATTTATAAAATAATAGTGTAGATAATAAAATAATATTAGATTACACCATCAAATTTCCAAGTGAAATACTAAAAAACTATTTTTTCAACTCATATTTTCAATTTATCTCCCTATGGGTTTACTCAATTTCCAGTAGAAACACTGGTTGGATACAAAATTTTATTCCTCATTTAAGGAGTACCCACTTTGAATAATTTTGATGGACCTTGCTACGTCATATATGGGAAATACATGAAAAATGTGATTGCAATCACGTTTTTCCTTGTATTTCTCCATCTTCATGTAGGAGGGTCCATCGAACGTATGAAACATGGGTACGTCTTGGATGAGGAATTAATTTTTTCATCGAATGAGTACTCCCGCTCAAAATTGGAGTAAATAACTAGGAAGATAACTTGAAAATATGAGTTGAAAAGGTAGTTTTATTATTTTATTCTTTTTATTCTTTTTACATTTTTACTCCAAAAATGGTGAATCATCCTCGATGGTTGACATCATTACCTTGAATCGTGTTGGTTGTTATAAAGTTTATTTAGGTTGTACATTTTTCTTGGAAGGCCCATTTTAGACCTCAAAATTCCCCTACTATATACAACCAATATTTTCTACTTCGCAAATAGGTGAAGAAGATCAAATCTTAAATCTAATTATTAATAATAATTCTTTCTCATATTGTGAACACGATTAAATTTTCAAGAACAATAAAATGTTTAATATCTATCATCACATCAAATGGCTTTACATTCCATCAAAAAATTTGGCAATTATTTAATAGCATCCTTTCGAGGGAAAAATTTGAACGTTAACGATAATTTGGAAGTCTCTAAACAAAGAATTGATAAAAATGTTACAAGAACATTCCCCTACTTATGCATGGGAATATACTTATATGAAAGCAATTGATTCTAACAATTCTGTTCATCATATCTATATTGAAGAAAATGTGAGACCAGTTTGACAGCCCCAAAGGAGGATGAATCCAACGTTAAGAGAAATTGTTAAAGCAGAGTTACAAAAATTGTTAAATGTGAATTTCATTTAACCAATATCAGATAGTAGGTGGGTCTCACCATTAGTGATTGCTCCAAAGGAAAATGGAAAATGGAGAATATGCATTAATTATAGTGAATTGAATAAAGATACCTTAAAATATCATTCTTCGCTTCCCTTTATATATCAAGTCCTTGATACATTAGCAGGGAAAAAATAGTTTTCATTCTTAATGGTTTTAGTGGATATAACCAAATCCAAGTAGCTCCAGAATATCAAGATAAAACAACTTTTACCTATCCATGGGGCACCTATGCTTACTAGATACTTCCTTTTGGATTATGTAATGCACCTGCAACATTCGGAACGCAGTTCTAGGAATTGTTTATGATTTAATTCATGATTGTGTGGAAATTTACATGGATGATTTTACTGTCTATGGTAATTATTTTGAGGAAGCTCTTGAAAATTTAGAAAAAGTTCTTACTAGATTTAAAGAAATAAATATCTCAATAAGACATGAAAATGTTTTATGTTCTTCACTGAGGGAATTGTTTTAGGCCACCACACCTCAGGAGATGGAATTAAAGTCGATTAATCTAAAGTATAAGCTATTTCCAAATTAACAGTTCATGTTTATCAAAGAGATGTTAGAAATTTTCTTGGGTTTACTGGTTATTATAGAAGATTCATAAAAAAATTCACAAAGATAGCATCTCCACTTTTCAAATTGCTTACACAATATTTTTAGTTCATTTGGAATTCTAATTGCCAAAAATATTATGAAACATTGAAATAAAATGTTTGTGAAGCACCTATCTTAACATGACAAAATTAGAGTCTTCCTTTCAATATTTCAACTGATGCTTTAGATACAACTGTGTGAGTTGTATTAGGATAGAAAGATTTGACTCCTTATGCCATTATTTACACAAGTAAAAATTTGACTACTACAGAGTTAAATTATGTCGTAACATAAAAGGAATTTTTAGTTGTTGTACATGCCATTAATAAGTTTCAACACTATATCACTAGTTATGAAACTTTTGTTCACATAGACCACTTTGCAATTAGATATTTGATAATTATATCAATTACTAATGGTAGAGTTACAAAATGGTTATTGTTATTACAAGAATTCAATATTACTATTTTGGATAACCCTATAAAGGAGAATACAGTTGTTGATTTTCTATCTAGAATCCAAAATGATAATCAGGATGTTCCTATACAAGATAATTTTCCTGATGAATATATTTTTGCAATATCTATTAAATTTCCTTGGTTTTCAGATATTGCTAATTATTTGACTATAGGGAAGCTAACTTCATATTTGTTTCCTCAAGAGAAAAGGAAAGTTATTCAAACCAGTACATATTATTCATGTATAAATGGAGAAATGTACAAAACATGACAAGAATTAATCATTCAAAGTTTTTTCAGAGAAGATGAAATACCAGAAATATTAAAGGCTTGCGACAATGAAGCATGTGGAGGATACTTTTTTGATAAACAAAATTCATATAAAATCCTTCTCTTATGATATTACTAGCATTCTCTTTTTAAAGATGCCAAAGAATATGTTAAGAGATGTGATAGTTGTGAGAGAATGGGAAATCCTTTTCCTTGAGATGAGATGCCTCTACAACCTCAGGTACTTATTGAGACCTTTGAAAAGTGGGCTCTAGATTTTGTTGGTCCAATCAATCCACCATAAAGGAAAAAAAGTACATTCTTGTTTATACATATTATGTCACAAAATGGGTAGAAGCTAAAGGACTTATTTTTGCTACAGAAAATGTTGTAGTTTCATTTAGTTTTGAGGATATTTTCACTTGTTTTGGTGTCCCAAGGGAAATCGTGACAGATCAAGGTACTCAATTTACATCCAAATTATTGCAAAAGATAATGGAGGAATACAAGATCAAACATTAGAAGTCCTCTCCATATCATCCACAAGTAAAGAGACAAGTTGAAGTTTCTAATAAAGTACTTGAAGCAATTATTACCAACAATGTACATTTTCATAGAAGATATTGAGAAGAAAATATTTTAGAAGCTTTATGGGCATATCGTACCACATGGAGAAACACAACGGGACATACTCCTTGTGAGGTTATTTATGGGAATAAAGTCTTGTTTCCTATTGAGTCTCAAATGAAGACCTTCGAAACAATAATCAAATTGTGTCTTCATCTATTAGAAGGTCAAAAACAAAAAATGAAGCAATTGAATCAATTTGATGAGATACAACACGATGCTATTCACAAAACCAATATAGTTCAATAGCAAAGATCCAGATGACATGATAAGCTTATTGAAGATATGAAGTTCAATCCAGGTGATTTGGAATTTCTATTTTATTCTGAATTTAAAGATTTTAAATGAAAATTTCAAAATCACTGGCCTTGTACTTATGATATTGAAACTATCTTTGATAAAGGAGTAGTTAGAAATTTAAAATATTGATGAAGAAAAATTAACTTTCCTTTTAAATGGTCATAGATTACAATTATATGATAAACCATTAATAATGGAAGAGTTCATAATAAATTTGCAAGATAATCTTGATTTGAATTTGTTCAAAGGAAGATTCTTCTTCCTCTCCAACTTAGTCATCTGGTTCCTTTTTCAAAAAAAAAGAATTAAAGCAAAAAAAAATAAAAATTATATATATATAAACATGAAAACCAACATTGTTGGCATGTTTATACAAAATTCTATGTTGAAAAACAAGAATTCTTGGAAGCCTAGATTTTTTTTCCCTATTCTTGTCCCATTTCTTTTATTCCCCTTTGCAGAAATAAGAGAACTATATAATTGAAAATAATTTGTAGCCTTCATGAAATTCTGCAACTGACTTGACAGATTACTTCCAATGCAAATGAAGATCATGGTCATTGCAACCTAAATGGTGATGACAACTAAAGCAACATCAGAAACCTACAAAAAGAGAAAATTAGTAAGAAAAAATTAAAATATGTAAATATTAGTTAAATTATTAAGGAAAAACATTGAGTTATGATATAAATAGATTATTGTAACAATTTCCTCCACCCTATTATGTAATGATTACCTTTGACATGACATAATATTGGTTTTTTGCCATTCAATGCATAAAAGTTTGATAATGATAACGAAATCTGAGCGACGCTAAAACCTTTCTATTGTTTAAACTCCTTCACCAGTATCCATATATATCCCATTTCTCTCATACACTATCCCATTTCCTTTGAATCATATCCCCTTTCCCTTGGCCCTATTTCATTATTCTTTTCCGAAAACTCCTCAACTACTACCTAAATTTTGTTCCATCTTTGCTACACTCCATAATCATGTCAGAAAGGGAAATTATGGAATGAATCATCATCACCATGGGAGTTATTGTGCATTCTGAGCTAAATGGACTCAAACTTTTTGAAGGTTATGAACTGGTGAAACAACAATTCCAGTGGGTATGATGATTACAATTCTTTAAAAAGTTTGATGGGCACAATAAGGAGGCTACAAATTCATTTTTTCGGGCATATGATGGGATAGAAGCAGAAATTGGAGACATCAAGTTGGTCTTAATAGAGTAGTTCATGGAAGAAGCTACAAGATTGTCAAGAAATAGGGAAAGTTGGTTTAAAAACTGAAAAATCAAAGAGAAATATTGGGAAATCTTCCTAAGAAAACATAGGTATGAACATCTCCATTTTTAAGAAGGAAATTCTAGTAACAACTTTAAAATGTAAATGAAGAAATTTGTTGTTAATCATTCAAAAGTTCATAGGCTGTGAGGGTAGGTTTGGAAATATGTTCTTTTACCATGATTTGATGATTCATTTTATTGATGGCAAGGAAATCAATTTCCATAATCCCTCTTTGTAGTTTAAGAAAAATGGTTGCTAATATCGAAAGAAAAATTCAGTCTAGTGACAATGCCCTATATCATCATGGGTTAGTAAAAATTCCTAATTAAAGCCCATTTGAATATTAAAGGGGATAATTGGGAGGATTTTCTAGTTCAAAATCACTTTAAGGAAATAGAGAAAGATGAGTTTGGTTCCAAGCTAGAAAGAATCCACCAAAAACTTCCCTCAAACCCTTTTCAAAATGAAACACCTGCATAGGAAACTCCACAAGATGAGCACACACAGAATGATTTTGATGATGAGACCCCTCTTACAAATGTTTTAGAGAGTCTTAAAAAGAAGAAATATGTTGGTACACATGAAGGTCCATCAAAGGAAGGAAAAAAGCAATACAAAAGTAACAAAAAAATGTCAGCTCTTACTACTGAAAAAACATCAAGAATAAGTGCGTGGCTTATGAATTTGTCCATTAAATAGTCTCGCAGTTTTTTTTTTTTTTTAGAAGAAGAAGCAAAGAAAATACCATTACCAATTGCAAGTCCAACAAGGAAGACACCAGAAATTGACATTGTTAAGAATAAATCTATGACTATAATATAATCTATTGAATGGAAAGCATAAGCAAAAACTGTTGATTTAACCTCAAATCAAGGAAAAGTTCTGACTAAAGAGATTCATTTCAGTCCTCTAGAAGAATATAGAATTAAAAATGTTCTTAAACATGAAATTTATGAATTAGGAGTGTTAAAAAAGTTTTTGAAGCAGGAACCTAAAGCAATGAAGGTACAAGAATGATGCTCAAAGAACTCAAAATGATAATATTCTCTTACATCTTTGCCACTGGTACAAGAAAAATGAGATTTTAATAGCTAAAAATAAACTTCTTAGAAACAAAATAAGGGGTTTGCAATACAGGATTTTAATCAAGAAACTAAGGATGGAAACCAAAACCAAAATAAGAAAAATAGAGAATACTAATCTAGAGGTTGTTTCTCAAGCTTCGAAGGTAGCCTAGTGACAGAGTGGGTCACAAACTTTGAAATATTTTACATGAGGACATGTAATATGTTCTGTGTGGGGTAATTTTGAAGACCAAAATTGTTCCTTTTTGACACCTTTCCTAAACTCCATCCACTACATACTCTTCCCTTTTAACCATAATAATCTCAATAAGGTGTTAGCTTGCAAGGTTATTGGAGAAAGAAGGTACCTAATTATATTTTATTCATAGATTCATTGTTTCTTTACTATTTGATTTAATATTTTCATAAGTTACCAAATTACATCAAGTTTGTAGTTAATGATCGATTCTGCAACTTACTTGAAGAATTTGTAGGTTCTGAAACACCAGGTGAAGAACAAAATGTAGGGATCGGTAGCTGACAACTGGCATAATGATATACAACTATATTCATGATCCAACAATATGATAAGGGTGTTGTATGAGTAGGTTAGTGGAAAAGGAACCAAATACGAATCGGATGAGTGAGGAGATAGATGCTAAGGATGAAGTTGATATTTTTCCTCATGATTTGCTTCACCAATAGAAAATCATGGGAAATCACTATCTCATAATATCTTATGTTATATTTAGAGGTTTTTTAGAGTAATATAGACGTTAAAACCTCTAAACATTTCATGAAGGATGTTATAAAAGCTACCTCTCGGCATGACAATGAGAAACCGACTATTATTTTGGAAACTCTTGTTGTAGTTATAAGATCGAGCTTGATTATTCCTCTATGCATTGTGTTGATGCTTTTTTAATCTTTGATCAATAACTACTTACCTACAACTCACAAGAGGCCCCCTTGGGAGCTATAAGGTCTCATTTTATTTTTAGTTTGTATTTTAGTTTTGTATCTTAAGTTTTGTAGCATTAGATTATCATAACTAATATTTCGGTTTTGACTTTCAGTGAATGATTATGATAGTGAGAACAAAGTTTGTGATAGAGTTTGTTGAAGATTTATTTCATAGATTCAATCAATTCGTTGTGTGAAGGATGAAGAAAATAAATCAAAAGGATTTATTATGCACATGTAAATTTTGATCAATTAGAGGTATAATTTCTTTCAAGGTTTTATCAATGTGATTCATATTTTCCAATGTGGTATTTTAATTCTTCATTTAATGTTTATTTCCATTTTTGTCAAGCGAGAAGTTGATCTAGATTTGCTAGTCTGATATTTATTTCTGCAATTTTAAATTAGCTTACTTTTCTACAAGTGTAAAGAGAATTTGGATTTGATTTTTCTATTTTCTTGTACACATTAATTGAGTTTTTTTTTTTTGTCAGTGTGATGTTTTCCTTTCTTGCAAGAGTGACAATTTATTAGAAGAATCATGTGCATGAGAAAATCCTAATTCAGTTAAAAAATTTATTCACATAATAAATAATCATATCAAAACTCATGTAGATGCAGTTCATCAATTTACAAGCCCTCGTTGATAATTTATCAAGTAATTGAAGCTCAATTAAATAACTAAACAAAGTCCATGTAGAATCATGGTTAGTGCAATTGGCTACAAATACAAATAAGACAATGTATCTCTGGGTAAGAGCTTGTGCATTTGAGTTGAATGGTATGCCTACCTCAACACATTTGAATGTCTTACCGTTGGGATCATATAGTATGATTTTGGGTATGTACCAGTTATATCTTCAAGGACTAAGGTGAATTTTTATGATAAATACATTGAGTTTTTGGATGAAAATGGAGAACAAATAATCTTGTTCGGTAACAAGAAGGAAACGTCAGTTAGAATGGTGACAACTATGGAGGCAAAGGACAATCACATAAAAGGGTGTGTGTTATTTGTAGTGCATATTTATAGTGATAAAGGTAAGGTTATTGAGGATGCATAGGTAGTGAGTAGGTAACTGAACTTGTAGTAGTTTCAGGATGTGTTTCCAGCATATATTTCAGAGTTTCCACTTCATAGAGAAGTGGACTTTTCCATTGAGTTGGTACCAAGGGCAACACCAACATTCAATGCACCATACATGATGAGCATACTAGAGTTAGTAGAGCTGATGCTATTGTTGAAATAAATGATTGACAAGGCATACATTTTTCCAAGTGTATCACCTTGGGGTGCACCAGTGTTGTTTGTGAAGAAGCAGGATGATACTCTCAGGTTATGCAGTCATTATAGTTAGTTGAAAAAGGTGACCATAAAGAACAGGTATTTGTTGTCGAGGATTGATGACTTGTTCGATCAATTGAAGGGAGTAACATTGTTCTCGAAGATTTGTCTAGTATCAAGATACCATGAAGTAAGCATCGAGCAAGAGGACATATACAAGATTACTTTCAGGACCAAGTATGAGAATTATGAGTTTTTTGTAGTTCCATTTAGTTTGACTAATGCTCCATCTAATTTTATGTTCTTGATGAAGAGTGTATTGCATCCTTATTTGGACAAGTTTGTTTTTGTATTCATTAATGACATCTTGATATATTCTAAAAATTAGGAAGAGCATGCTGAGAAATTAGAAGCAATATTGAGATTAACGAGAGAGTGTCAGTTGTATGCCAAGCTTATCAATTGGAGTTTCTTTAATATAAAGGTACATTACTTGGGACATGTTTGCAAGTAACGAATAACAGTGGATCTAGATAATACTAGGGCTATCATGGAATGGGAAGCTCTTAGAAATGTGGATGGGGTAAGATCATTTATGGGGCTAGAAAGTTATTATAAGAGGTTCATCAGGAAATTCACTCGCATTACATATCCTATTACGACACTTTAGGCGCAAGGTAAAAATTTTGAATGGAAAGAGGAATATGAAACAAGTTTTGAGAAATTGAAATAGTTGTTGAGAAATGATCCAATGTTAAAGATTGTAGATCCATACAAAGAGTTTATGGTGTGTAAATATGTTTGTAAGAGAGGGCTTGGTGGATTTCATATCCAGGAGGGAAAGGTAGTGTGCTATGGGCCACGAAAACTGAATGAGCATGAGAAAGTTATCCGACACATGATCCTGAATTCACAATGATCATTCATGCATTGAAGATGTGTATACACTATGTTCTTAGTGGGATGTTTGTATTGAAGAGAAATCACAGTCAATTCAGATAGTTTTTAGGAAACCAAATCTAAATTCCAGGAACACTAGATGGTTGGACATGATTAGTGGGTCTAACATTGAGATCAGGTACATCAAGGGTAAGGACAACATGGTTTCATATGCTCTTAGTAGGAGAGTATAGGTCAATCACACAACAACTATGATATCTTATGGGAAAGACATACAGGATCAGACATTACAGGTAGTATAATAGGATGACAGGTACATGGAGCTTATATAGAGGCTAAAATAGTGTAAAAGTTGTTAGGATGTGGACTATCATCTTAAAACATATGGCTTGGTCAGATTTAGGGCCATGATATATGTGCAGAATGATAGCGAGATCAAGAAACTTATCTTGAGGGAATTTCATGCTAATTCATATTTAGGTCACCCAAGATATCAGAAGACATTGATAGCAGTAAAGAAGTTCTACTATTGGATGAATTTGAAGAAAGAAGTGGCAGAGTTTGTGGCTAGATTCTTATATTGTTAACAATTAAAGGCAAAATGTAAGCATCCAAGTGGATTACTATGGTTGATTCTGATTCCAGAATTGAAATGGGAGGTAATTTCCATGGATTTCATTATAGGTTCCCGAGTTCATCTAAATTGTTGATCAATGGTTGTGATTGATGCAAACCCAAGTAGCACTAGGGGCTATCCTAATCTTGCATCTGAATTTTTACCTAAAAACTCATTCCATCTTGAATCAAGTATCTTCTATATGGATTCTACTCATCGCGATGTTTCCGTTGATATATGGCACGCCACATATTTCTTCACATTTTGAAAGATATTGGTGTTTGAAGTTAGTAAGGCCAATTAGTGGTCTAAAACCCCATGGGGTTGTGGCATGACACTCATCATTGGTTGTGGTCACTGAATAGTTAATAATTATTATTTTTTTAAGATCCTAAAATTCCTCCAACATTCACTTGTTGAAGACCCTCTCAACCTAAGAATTTTTTATAAATTGTGACCCTCATATCCTCCTCATAGAAGTACTTTCAATGAACTATCTTGTATGAAGAACTCTGTAATATTTTGGCCCTCATAGGCTTCTAACACAAGATTTGTTGTACGGAATTTATGGTTTCATTGATTTCTTGTTAGGGAACAAAAGTATGATCAAGTGGAAGGTATGTTTTAAAGCAAGTTTAGAGCTTTGGATTCTAGGATTTCGCTGCTTCAAATAGGACATCATTGGAGTTTTCTCTATAAAACCCATTTGATCTGAAGTCTTGAGGAACCTCGTGACCAAAATTTAGATCTTGGTTCTCTATATTTTCAGAGATATGATCTCAGGAAGTTAGTGATTTTGCAGGCTCCCAAATTCCATATCAATCAGGTGATATTGGGAAAATCGTCATAAAGTTCCCTCTAATAATTGGACTCAAAATTCATAATATGTGAAAGAAATAGGATGAATGGTAGTTTGTTGTGTATCATTTTTAGGGCCGAAGTTCAAAACAATGACACGTGGCACTACGTACAAGTTCACTCTATGGAATGAGTCTACAATTAGGTCATCGTGGGAGATTGGACATAACTCCTTCTTGAAGAATCCAATCTCAATCCAACCTATCAGGTTGGAAAGAGGACTCAAAGGGTTATCACAGAAAAAAATTTCAGATCTTGGGGATCTGAAATTACATAGATATAATAGATTCAATATGGACCTCCTAGAAAGAGAGAAAAATTATGCGTTCAAGGATCATGATAGCAAGGACCACACACGGACAGTCAAGGGTAAGTCTGCTACAATGAGGTATGTATAATTGGTAGTTACATTTGAATTTTTAATATAATATATGACATGTTTTTTTGCAGGATAATGTATGTTTATTGTTTTGTAGTTGTTTGGGTTTTTCTTGTTAATTCATGTGCACGAAGGAAAACACTATAGGACGACTTGGACACATACTAGAAGGACATGCAATGCCAAAGTACTATTACTTGAAGCAAGTATGACAAGTCAAGCATCATTTCTTGTCAAGAGTTAGTCTTGTAAAATATCAACATTGTAAAATTGTAAAAGAGTCATTATTTTAAAAGAGTCAACCTGCCTAGAGATGAAGAGGCATTGTTGGGAGGTATAGGAGTCATTGTTGGGTTACAGGTCATAGTGTGGATGGGTGTTCAGTGAAGTACAAAAAATTCATTGTAAATCATATTATATCATGGATCATTGTCCCTGGTATGGGAGTCCACACTCTTGTCTCATTTCTGATCAATATAGGGTGGTAAGGAGGTGCCAACGAGGTACATGAGTTCGCCTACAGGTTGGAGCCTATGAACACTTTAGTGTGGTAGCTTGGTCTAAGATGATGGGGCATTGGTTCAATTGACTACTAAAGAAACCAGGGTGTTGGGGTGTCTTCTAGTGGGAGTTGGAGAGGAATTATTTTCTAGAATTCTAGGAGGTTGTCACTTTCATTTTAGTTGGGGTTGAATATCAAAGAATTTATTAGAAAAATGTTAAGTGGTTTTTGAACCAGAGGGGGTTTTCCACTTGAAATTGTTGTACCTACTATTTTTTATTGTTTACTTTTTTTTACTTGATAAACATTAATAATAATTAAATATTAACTAATGATCTGAAATGTTTAAAAGTGCTAAATACTAAGGAATACTAATTCTCCCAACAATATTTCAAACAATTGGTATCGGAGATTAGTTCCTTCAATAAAGGTCTAAGAACTGGAAGGAGATCATGGAATATACTAATAATAGAGTTCCTTTGTTCAATCGAGATAACTATGCATTTTGGAGTGGAAGAATGCAAGTTCATTTGATGACACACACATACGAAGTACGGGAAATCATTGACAAGGGCTTCACACTAACCTTAGATGAACAAGGTAAGAAAAATATGGTACATGATGCAGAGGCTAAAGATATTATCAGTGAGCTTATCAAATTTGTCTATATTAAGGTATTGAGTTGCAAACTTACTAAAGAGGTATGGGGCAAACATGAAAATATATATGCATGTGACTCAAAGGTGAAAGAAGAAAAGCTTCAAACTTATAGGGTAAAACTTGAGAAACTCAAAATGAAGGAAGATGAAAATATTGCTAGATATTTCCAGCTTGTTGATCAAACAAAAAAACACATTGGAAGGTTTGGGATAACCTGTCGACATGAAAATTATTTTCTGAAAGATCCTCGAAACCTTGCCAACAAGATTTAGCCCAAAGGTATATGTCTTCGAAGCTAGATTGGATCTGACCAATCTTAGCATAGATCAATTGCATGGAATTCTCGTGGCATATGAAATGAGAATTGAAAAAGAGGATGGTACATCTCACTTAGAAACAAAATTTTCCACATCCAAGAAGACTAGTAAGGACAAGAAGATTCTCAAAGAGAAAACTTCCAGTCGTAACGATGAAGAAAAGGAAGAAGATGAAGACAAATGTTTAGATATAGAATTTTCCTGATTCACATGAAAGATGAGAATTGGTAAAGGAAAATTCAAAGGTAAAATTCCATTGATATGTTTTTTTTGTTGTGAGGTTGGGAATTTTGCAGCCAAGTGTCCTCACAAAAATGAGGATGTTATAAAAGGAAATAAGGGTCGTAGGTAGTTCAACAAGCAAGGCAAGAAGAAATTGCTTAAGAAGAGTTTCTTCTCCAAAGAAGATAGATGCTCATCCGAAGAAGATAGTGTTAACGAAGAAGAAATAAATGGAAGAGTATTGTATATGGACAAGCATAAGAATAAAGAGGCATCCAATGAATAAGGAAATGAAGAAGAAGAGATGTCTAAGGTCGAATTTCAAAACAAAGTAATTAGGGTTATGAAGGACCTCAAGGCCTAGAAGAAGAACATCAGCACTCTTCAAGATGAATTAAAGACAGAAAGGGAACATGTCCTAAATCTTAAAATCAAGGTTTAAGAATTCAAACAAATTTGAGAATCACTCATGAAAGAATTAAATAAAAGAAACAAATAAAGAAAAGCATTGGAAGCTAAAATAGTCTCTCTATGAAAGGAAGTAAAAAATGGAAAAACTTTTGAAAAGTACGTTAAAAGCTCAAAGGCATTGGAAGAACTCATCAGCAATAAGTGATCATGTAGTGACAAGACTGGCCTTGGTTACAAAGAAAAATTCAAAAATGAGTCAAGTCCTTCTATGACAAAAAAATATGATGGATATGCAAAATCTACTAAGCAAATAAGCCTCCCAGCTAAATCAAGAGATCAAGACTCGCAGGTAGAACCTTGGAAGACAAATCCTTAAAGAAGATTTCCTCCCATGTATCGACCTATCCTTTATGATCATTGTTATTCACGTGGAAGGTTTGGACATAGACTTGTGAATGTCGTGCATATGTTTGGAATAACTATAGTTCTAGGAGATATTTTAGCAATAGATATTCCAAAACTTAGTAGAATATCAACAGATTTGAACATTTGAGAGATGGTTTCAAATGTTACAAATGTAACAAGTTTGGACAACTGGCTAAAGATTGCAGACTTGGAATTTCTTCAAAAAAATTCTTGCAATATCAGAATGAACAAGTATGGAAAAGTAAGATTGAAAAGTGTGCTCTCACGCACAAGGCTCAAAGAAATAGAAATGTTTGGTAAGTTTAGATTGGTTTCTTAACACATATGGCTGGAGATAGAAGTAATTTCATGTCCTTGAAGGAAAAGAAGGAAGAAACATTGTCCTTTGGAAATGATGGGTCTTCAAATGTCATAGGAGCACTTATGGTCACACTTGGAAGCAAGGATGCATTAGCGAAGGATGGTTTGTTGGTTGGAAATATGAATCATAATTTGCTCAATGTTAAATAGATGTGCAATTAAGGACACACGATGATATTCAACTCTAATAAATGTGAAATAAGGAAAGGCAAGTTTGGAAAAATTGTGGCTACAGCAAGAAAACCTCCAAATGACATATATATTTTGGATGAGGTACCTAAATGATGATTTTTGGCGAAAGAAGATGAAAGTTGGTGATGGAAAAAATGAATAGGACATATAAATTTGATAATTTGGTGAGGACCAACAAAAAGGAAGCAGTAAAAGAGATGCTGAAATTTTCAAAACCTACCAATACGATATGTGAAGCTTGTAGGCACGAAAAATAGATAAAAGTTGAGTTCAAGACAAAATAACACTTTGCATCATTTCCATTGAAATTAATACATACTGATTTATGTGGTCCTATGAAAAAAAATGTTTAGATGGAGAATTATAATTTATGCTAATGATAGATAATTACACCAGAATGACAGTTGTTAGTTTCTTAAAGAAAAAGCCAGAGGAATTCTAGTGTTTTAAAATCTATAACGGATTGGTAAAAAATGAAACTGATTTGAAAATCAACTGTCTTAGATCCTATAATGGTGGAGAATTCACTTCCAAGATATTTTAGTAGCACTGTGACGAAAATAGAATAAAAAGGAAATTATCAACGACCAGAATGCCACAATAAAATGGAGTTCTTGAAACAAAAAATTGATTCATATAGGAAATGGCCAAAACAATATTAAATGACTCAAAACTAGATAATAAATTCTGGGTTCAAGTAATCGATATAGTTGTATTCATTACAAACAGAGGCCTGGTCAAGAAAAATTGTAACATGACTCCATACAAACTATGGAAAGGAAGTCTGGCTAACATCAAATACTTCAAATAAAAAAAATTAAGGATTTAGGTTTATTTATGCTCAGGTCGAAAGACTCTTCTCTCAAAGAACTATCATTCATATTCTATCAAATTTAGTCCTGATGATGGACCCCCTTTGGGGTTTGAAATGTCAATATAATGAACATAATACCATGGATAATCCGAATCATGCTACTCCAAAAAACTACCACAGAAGCTTAAAATCTAACATATTAGAAAAGTGTTTGGTGGTTTTTGACCTGAACCAGGTTTTCCACCTAAAATTGTTGTGCCTAATGTTTTTTATGGCTTACTGTTGTTACTGGATAAACATTAAAAATAACTGAAGATTAACTAATTATCTAAAAAGATTTAAAAGTGATAATTTCTAAGGAACATTGGTTCACCCCCCTCTCAGTATTTCCAATGTAAGAAACATGATTCTATCGTGTTGGTGGTGGAGAAGTTGACAAAAGTAGCACACTTCATTCTAGTGAAGTCTACATATTCAACTAATGATGTGGCACATGTCTTGATCAAAGACGTAGTGAGGTTGCATGGTGTTCTAAAGAAGATTGTTTCAAACATGGATTCCAAGTTCACTTTCAGGTTCTAGAAAGATTTATTTGGAGGTTTGGGTAAAAAGTTCGCCTTCAATACAACATATCATCCCCAGACAGATGGACATACAGAGAGGGTCAATAGGATATTAGAGAACACGTTAAAGATGTATGTGATGCATCAACAAAGGAAAATGGGGGAAGTACCTTACATTGGTTGAGTTTTCTTATAATAATGGGTATCAAGAGTTAGTGAGGATGAGTTTGTTTCAGGCACTATATGGGCGAAGTTGTAATACTCCCATAAATTGGAGTGATCTAGTGAACAAGGTATTGATATGACCATAAAAGTTTGTAGATATGTAATAGGAAATGCAGGTGATCAAGAACAATCTAAAGGTAGCACAGGATAGACAGAAAATTTATGTATATCAACACAGGCTTGTTAATGAATTTAAGGTTGGTGAACATGTGTATTTGTGCATCAAGCCCAAGAAGAGCTCCTTGAGAATCAGATCATGTGCCAAGATGACACCTCGGTTTTGTGTACCTTTCAACATTCTTGAGACAATTTGACCAATAGCTTATTGGCTTGCAATACCTCCGACAGTGAAATTCCATGATGTTTTCCATGTGTCATTGCTTAAGAAGTATGTTAAAGATGCTAATCATGTGATTGACTCGTTTATATTGTAGGTAGAGGTAGATGGAGAATTCTTGCTAGAACCTTAGTGTATATTACAAAAAAAATGATGATGCTCTGAAACCGAGCAATCGAGTAGGTTAAATTTTAGTGGAAACACTTTGGGTCCAATGAAGCTACATGGGAGATGGTAGATCATATGTGGGCTATGTATCCTTCTCTATTCACTCATTGAGTGAATTTTTTTGGTATATGTACATATCTATATCAATGTAAATAATACTAGGATTTGTCTTATAAAGCTCCAAAAAGCGATATGGGTTTCATGTTCTTATGGTTCTTACATTGTTAGTTGTTGTGTTGGATTTCTTCTTAACATATTGACCATTATAAATACAACATCAAGCTAAGCTATAAAGCTCCATGGGTAGTATGTTTTTCTTTGAGCATTATTGTTGGTTGTATGTGTCATTGAACATTGACGAAAGTGCTTCCCCAAGGGGGAGGATTTTGTAACCACCCTAGTCAAAATTCCATGTAATAAAGTTAATAAAGGAAAAATAATAACAAAGGTCACAAGATACGTATTCCAAGCTAAATGTTGGAAAAAAAAATCCTAGTGTGGGTGGTCATTTGGTTTATTATGCCTAAGGAAATTGGCAAAGGAAAAGGAAAAGGCTTTGGGAAGGTGTGAGGAATTAATTAATATTTTATTTATGAAAATAATGGATATTAGGATAAACAGAAGGTGGAAGGTCACAGGTTGCATGTGAGGAGGAAAATGAAGGAAAATAATTTAAAGTTGAAGAAAATGGAGGCTTCATTAATACAAAGGATTCTCAGGATCGATGGGTACCTTTTTTTCGTTCAGTTCTGGATCTCACTCTCTATTCTCTCTCTCTCAAACTCTTGGATACTTAGAGTTTTCTTGGAGCACTCTAGCATTGGATCAAGGAAATAAAAGGAAGAAAAAAAAGGGAAAAGGGAAGCAAGGAAGAGTGGGATCACACAACTACAACAAGATTAATTGTAGGTATTGATTTGCATGTGTGATTTTGTCGCTGGATTTGGCATGTGTGGTACATGCATGTGTGTATTTAGTTCCCGTTCTACCATTGGCATGATTTTTAACAGGAGTGATAGTGTCCTTTAGCCTTTCCTTGTCATTTCTCAATACCCATGGTGTGATGGGTTTTGAGGTATTTGGTTGAGATATATTGTGGGATGGCTTCGAAATTGAGTGAGGTGGTCTATGAAAGAAAGAACACAAGGCCTGGGATTCCTTGGATCAAAGAAGGTGGGATTGTGGTAAAGTTAAATTTTGTATGGTTTGGTGGGCATAGGAATACTTGACCAGTGAATGGTTGGATATATGGTAAAGCCTAGAGGTGTGTTCCCTTCATCAAGCCTAGGAATCCTCAGCCAATGAATGGTGGGATATATGAAATCCTGAAGGGTGGAGTCTCAATTAGGCCTGGGAATTATGAACTGTTGTATGGAGGGATGTACAGTAAATTCTCGAGACTAGGAAAATTCCTCACGGTGTAGGTAGAGAAATCTGGTGGCATCCACGCTTTTTCAAGGCATAGTCATCGAGTGGGGATTATGGTAAAGTCTAAGGAAAGTTTAGCTAGTTTTTTTTGAGTCACAAATTCATGCTTGGAATATGGCATGAGGGTGATTGGTTGGAAGAAATATTTGGTTTAGGGAATCTATGGTCGGGTGGTTAGTGGAAGTCCCATACCTAGTTAGATTTTGCATTCATTAATAATAGTATTTTATCCTTGGAATTTCATGTGTAGATATATTGGTTCATCTGTGATTCGTATGGATGTTATATCCTCATTATTTCTATTGGTTATATGATGGTTATGAGTATGTTTTATGACAAACTTGATTTATGGCTTGCATTATGTTTTGATTTGCAAATGAATTTACAATGAATATATGACCTAAATGATGATAATGCTTATTTTTTAATAAATAAACAATATTTATTTATGAATCTTAGATAAGTATGAGACCCCTATGCTCAAATCTGTTGTTATAACCTGTAGGTTGCATATTTGTGATGTGTTTGACGAAATTCATGTCATGGATAGTAGGGTTGAGATCAATTACTTGTACCAATGATTAAACTAGTAGCCTTATTCCATTTTTATTTATCATTTCGTAAAGTTTCATAAAGTTATGGGAAGTGGCTTGAGTCCTAGCCTTGAAAAGGTGGTACAAAATATGGGGTTTCTCGCTCAGAACTAGCTGAAAATGTCCACAACCATTGGCATGGCTTATTGTGGGAGTGATTGGAGGGCCTCAGTAGCATTGATGGCTTTTCATGGGAGTGGACGGGGGCCCAAGTCAATGAAATGTTAGGTTGTCTCAAAGGGTTAGTCCCCTAGAAGGGTTGGATGGCTCCGAAAGTTTTTGTAGCATGTGTGGAAGGTCAGATTGTTTTGGTTTTGTCTGTTCCACTTCCTTAACTATACATGAGGATTTGAATGACATCATGGTAGCCTCTCGTCACATGTTTATGCTAGCAGACCAGTTAACATGGGTAAATGTGGGAGGAGGGTGTTACATTTACATAGAAGGCTAGAATTTGAACATATAAATCCCTTTCAATGTATCAAATTTATAATCTAAGCTAGGATATACTTAAAAAGAAAATGGTAAGGGGAATAATGATAAATTATGAAATTCCTTCAAAAATAGTGCCATGAAGGACAACGAAAGTGGAATTAGGATATTGTATTAAAATGAAAGATCACCATTACTTGAAATTATACAATCTAAGAACCCAACTTGCCACATATAAAAGGGATAATTTGTGTAAAAGAAGAGCAAGGATATTGTGTCATAATATCGTAGAGTAAAGTAATATCTTTGTAATATGTTTATACCACAACTAGTTATATAATAGCCCTTCATGTTGGAATGACGAAATATAATACTAATTAGAATTCAACTTGATTGCAATAGAACTATGTATAGTCGTTATGCCAATGACTTGGTAATAGAGACATTTTCTAAATGTTTATATATCTATATATATATATATATATATATATATATATTTATATATATATATATATATATATACATTTAGAAAACATTCAGTGGGAAACCAAGTATGTTACGTATAGTGTCAAAGTTGTAGGTTCAATATTAGGGCCTATGGACCATCCCACAACCATAGGGAAGCATATTAGAATTGCTAATCAGACCAAGCTCCAAAACAGAAGACAAATTATTAGCTCCTAAAATATAATTGTAGGAAGGAGTTTGCTGGAATTATGACACAGGTTTCGCACTATAACACAGGTGTTTTCCCTGATGGCAACTCACTCAGATGACAGATCTCAGTTCAAGCTCTCAGAATGAAGGAAAAAAATATATACGCAGGTTCGCTTTGACCGAGGCACCTATACACGTGGGTTAGACGACAAAAAGGCACGTATACATATACACGCACTTTCACACAAGAAAAAGAGCGTACAAGTTGGAAAACTTGGTTTTGGTCTGTGGTATTTGGTCCTTGGTATTTTGACCCATGGTATTGGTCTAAAGTATCTTGTCCAAAGTGTTGACCCAGGTATTTGGTCCAAGGTATTGCTTCTAAGTTGTTTTTGACCATGGTATTGAGTTAAGACTATAAAAGGAGGAGGAGATCATTAGGAAAAGGCACTCAAGCATTGAATATCTAATGAAGAGAAAGATCTAGACTACTGGTCATTGGATTATGGTTCGTAGCTCGATCTAAATCAAGGAGGAACTTGAGCGCTTAAAGAAGGATATTTTCTATTGATGGGTCAAGATCTTTAGGCTTGATGAGAAGTATCTTTGTGTGGTTTTGATCTTTTGTTGGTGCATGTCATAACCTTTAAATTTGATGATCTGGGTATAACTAATGTCTGAATAGTTGTAAAGGTTAAATCATCTTTTACAAATCTGTATGCAGGTTCAGTATAGCAAAGGCATGTATACACACCGATTCAACATTCCAAAATAGCGCATATGCAGGTTGGCCTTGAGAAGAATGTGTATGCACGCAAGTTTGTCACATTGAAGTAGCATACATCTCATAGAATATTCTTTAGCTACTTTTGTTTTGTTGTTGCAGTATTTTGGGTTCTGGCATGGGTTCTGGTTACTGGTACAATATTCTACTTGTAGCTTTGAGAGAAGAGATTGGTTGATTCAATTTGGTTGGTACAAGGAGATTGGTTGATGTATATGTTTGATTGACATTATTGATGGATCCAGTTTGAAAATTTATGAAACGTGGTCCCCAAAAGAAAAGAAAAGTTTATATCCTTCTGTAGGTCAGTACCTACGTAATAGTAAACACATCAACTAGTACAAGAGCTAAGGGGGTTGAGGCTCCCTTCTAGGAGAAACTAGAGAATGAGAGAAGGTTGTAGCCTTTTGTAGGTAGAAGCCTACATACTAGTATACGACTATACCAGTACAGAAACATTGTAATAAGTTTCTTATTAAAAGAAGATAGAGACGAATTGCAACAGGTGGTTTTCACCCACATCGGGTTTCCACCTTATATCTTGTGCTCTTGTGTGTGATTGTCTGCTCTATTTTTACTGTACCTGGTTATTGTTTATATGATTCTGATGCACAGATTAATGATCAACATTTGAAGAATTAACTAAATTATAAGTCTGCAGGGTATATGCCAGTTTCCTTAACTACAGTTGCGTATATAAGCAATTTTCACTAACTGAAGTAGCGTATACAAATTTGATTATGAAATGAAAAATAATTGACTTGAGAACACTGATTCACCCCCCCTCTCAGTATTATTACCAACAATTGGTATCAGAGTAGGTCCTTCAGAAGAAGCTTGATCGCTTGAAGGAAGGTCCATGATCATGAGTAACCAAGAAAAAGAAGGATCTATCACACCTCCAACATTTGATGGCAACAACTTCGTCTATTGGAAGGTAAGAACCATGGCATTTCTTCAGTCTAAAGGAACATATGTCTGGGAGATTGTAGAAGGAGGATATACCTTTCCCTCAGCTATTCCTACAGATGCAGCAGGTAAAAAGAAATATGAAACCAATTCTAAGGCTATCAATATATTATTGGGGAGTCTGTCACAATCATAATTTATCAAATTTATGAAACTCAAATCTGCCAAGGAGATATGGGACAAGATCGTTCTAAGTTATGAAGTAGATTCTAAGGTAAACCCTGCAAAACTACGAATTCTCATAATACAATATGAAACTCTCAAAATGCATAATGATGAAAGGATAGCTAATTACTTCTTACGAGTAGATGAGATTGTTAATTGCATGAAGAATTTGGGTGAAGAGATAAAAGAAGTTACTTTAGTTGCAAATATTTTAAGATCTTTGTCTACTAAGTTTGAATCAAAAGTGTCTGCCATAGAAGAAAAGCAGGATATTTATACTATTACTATGACATAGCTGCATGGAATATTAATTGCTTTCGAAATGAGAAATAGAGGTCCATTAGATATGAGAGAAGCTGCATTCAAATCTGCAGGAAGAGAAGAATTAGGGCATGTTTCAAAAGGAGAGGAAGAAGTGAACTTTGTCAAAAACCTTCAACAGGGTTCTGAAAGATTCAGAGGTAAACTACCTTTCAAATGTTTTTCTTATGAAAGAGTCGGTCATTATGTTTCCAAATCTCTTCATAACGACAAGTTTGAAAAAGATAAAGAACCAACAAAATGGAATAGAAAGCAAAGTGTAAGTAAGAAGAGTTACTATACGCATGAAGATAGTGATGGTCTATCAAATAGTGATGAAGATGAAGATAGTGATAACTATAGACTTCTGATGGCTTTTGAAGATGATGATTTCTTGGATGCTTTAGATGAAGATGGTCTTTATGAAGTAATTTCTAAACTGAAAGTTTGTATAGAAGAAAAGAATATGATTATAGATACTCTGACACTCTAACCTGCTAAAAGGGAAAAACACAATGAAGAATTATAATGGGAAATTGTGGGTCTAAGAAAAGATATTGAGAAAAAAAAGCTCTCAATCTTAGATTTGTGAAAGGATCAGAAAATTTAGATGGAATTATCAAAGTACAATGTTCTCCTCAGGTAAAAACAGGTCTTGGATATACTGAAGAAGCATCTCAAGCACCGAAGTTGTCAACCTACAAAACCTATCTTAATGTTGCAAGGAAAAGTGAACAGTTCGACAATAATCAGCAAAGGCATAAAGCAGATCACCAGGTAAATTGAGTCTAACCTACTTCAAGGATGAATAGAAGCTACAACCAACCTCAGGTAAATCATACTCAATTTGCTTCAAGAATGAATGCCAATGGAAGCTACAATCACTAGGTCAGTAGGGTCAATAATCATAGGAATTTCTTTAATGGCCAACGTTTCTCATGTCATAACTTTGGATACAAAGCTTTTCAATGTGTTGCTTACAAGACCATCATGACTATAGAAGCATGAAATAAAAGTAATGTGATTGGGACCATGAAAAGGACCTATAATAGCTTCTTTGCTTTTGAAAATGAAATAGAATTCTCTACGTGTAACAACTTTGGTCATGAAGATTCTGAATGCAGGAGTAATTTTCAGCAATCATCTCAGAAGGAGAAGACTTCATTGGGTTCCAAAACATGGAGAAAGGAAGAACCGCAAACAAAATGATGTGGTATAGCTCTATATGCTGAAGGATAAGAAAATCAATGGTACATCGACAGTGGATGCTCGAAACACATGACAGGTGATAAAGAAAAACTTCAATCATATAATGCCTTAAAGAAAGAAAAAAAGGTCTCATTTGGCAATGACACTCCTGTTGTCGTAAAAGGTAAAGGCTCTATTATCTTAAAAGACAAAGTTAAAGTTGGAAATGTTATGTATGTTGATGGTCTAAAGCATAACCTTTGAGTGTAAGTCAAATGTGTGATCGAGGAAATGAAGTAGTATTTCGATCAAATGGATGTGTTGTTCGTGAGCTTGATACAGGTGAAACCTTGATCAAAGGTATCTGAAATCCAAATAACTTATACATACTCAAGGGAGGACAAAAACAGTGCTATCTAAGCAAAAATGATGAACACTGGGTATGGCACAGAAGATTGGGGCATTTAAGTTTCCCTCAAATAAGGAAAACATGCAAATATCAACCTTTTCGTGATCTTGCTGATATCTTCATTCAGAATACAATATGCAAATCATGTCAATTTGGTAAGAAAAATAGGGCACATTTCCCTAAAAAGGAAGGATCAGCTAGTAAGCCTCTTGAACTTGTTCATACTGATTTATGTGGCCCTTCAAGGAAAAATTCACCTCGTGGAGAAGAGTTCTTTATATTTTTCATTGGTGATTTTTCTAGAATGTGTGGGATAGGACTTCTGAAGCATAAAGATGAAACATTTAAAAAATTCAAATCCTTCAAAGCTTTAGTTAAGAATGAATTAGATCGTAAAATCAAATGTCTCAGATCTGATCAGGGAGGGGAATTTACCTCTGATGAATTCGTTGACTTTTGTGAAGAACATGGAATAAGAAGGGAATTCTCCACTGCAAGGACTCCTTACAAAATGGAGTGGTAGAAAGAATGAACAGAAAAGTTCAACAAATGGCTCGTGCTATGCTAGATGAGTCTGAAACTCCTACAACCTTCTGGGGTGAAGCTGCATTCACTGCCATCACTATCGTCAATAAAACAAACGTTCGGGTAAGCAGCACTCAAAATCCTCATGAGCTTTGGTATGGTAAGACTCCTACTATAAAATATTTTAAAAATTTTGGAAGCAAATGTTACATCAAAAGGACTTATGAAAAACTTGGCAAGTTTGAACCTACAGCAGATGAAGGCATTCTCCTTGGCTACTCTTCCCGAAGTAAAGGATATAAGTGTTATAATAAAAGACTTGAGAAAATTGTTGAAAGCATTAATGAAGCAGGAAAAAATCCAAAGTAGGTAAAAAACAAAGAGCATGAAGAAGATGAGGACTATCCTGAAGAAGAAACCAATGAAGCACCAGAAGAATAGAGAACGGAAGAGGAAAAGACTCCATCCAGGTACGTTCAGAAGAATCATCCAGAGACTCAAATATTGGGGCAGAAAGAGGCAGGTGTGCAGACAAGAAGAACTATTACAGAAACTTCAAGCTATCTAGCATTGCTTTCCTCCATCGAACCAAAAAATGTACATGAAGCATGAAAAGATGAATGTTGGGTCAAGGCCATGAATGAAGAGCTTGAGCTTGAGAATAAAGAAGAAAACCCCAGAAGGGAATGAAGAGATCTACTCCTACATAAACACCCATTGTAGTATCGACTGATTACAGCTTGCTCCCTAGATATAACATAAGAGAAATAACCCCACTATGAGGGACACGAATGGAGGAAATCTATTTCGCTTAGGAAGGGACAAGCAAGGGTTCAGGGGTGTGAGAGTAACCCTCTCCCTCTAGAAGCAATGAAAGAACCACAAACTTGACCAAGTACTCAAAGATGTAGGAGTAAAACCTTATCGTTAAGATAAATCCCAAAGTTGTTGCTAAGCTAAGCCACCAATTCCAATAGTATGTACCTCGATATGTAGTGCTTGGGCTATCATCTTACATACCTGGTAGCATCGAGGTACATGTTTGAATCACAAGAAGGAAGCCCACCATCCAATAGCTCACATTGTTGACCTCGACGGTTTTGGTGTCCTTGCAAAAATATGCCAATGCCATTTTTCTTATAGGGGAGCAAATTTCAAAACCTTGAATTAGGAAGAAATTAAAACTTAAGCTTTTAAACTCACCTTGCCGCGATTATATAGTCTTTCATGGAAGAATTCTTGACCTTGGAGTTGAATGTAGCTCTCGGAGGAAAGGGACAAAATCCCGCCGACGGCCAGAGAGGAACCTATTACAAGCCAAGGAAAGGGTTATAACGTTAGGTATTTAGCTAGGCATACTTGAATAAGGGATTAAATTCCAAGAAAATAAATGGAAAGTATTTATACCTAGTAAAAGTCCAAGAGAGAGAATGAGAGTGGGAGGGGGGAGAGAGATGGATTTGGATGGACATAGAGAGGGAGGGAAGGATAAATATATAGAGAGAGAAAGTTGGAGAGAGCGAGGGAGTGACAAGGGAGAGATGGAGAGTGTGTGGGAAAGAGAAGAGCAGGAGGGAAGAGAGAGAAGTAGAAAGAGAGGGGGGAAGAGAGAGAGAGAGAGAGAAAGGGATATATATATATATATATATGGAGAGAGAGTGTGTATGTTTGCAGGTTGAGATAGAGAGATAAAGAAGGAGAGACAAAAGGAGATATAGATGGAGGTGGGAGAGAGTGAAAAAGAGAGGGATAGAGAGCGGGTCAGAGAGAGAGAGATGGAGAAGATACGGGGTGAGATACAATGCTATTCACTAAAATAGATGCATTGATTTGAGTGTAGACATTGATTGCTAATCATATTTGATTGATTGCATTAGATGCATTGATTTTAATGTAGATGTTGATTTCTAATTCTATTTAAATGCTTGGACTATAGACATTGATTTCAGTGTATATGTTAATTTCTAATTCTATTTGAATGTTTGCACTAGATGCAACGACTTTAGTGTAGATGTTTATTTCTAATTTGATGTAACTAAATGCATGATGTACATTAATTTCAAAGAAATTAGATTAACAGTGTTCCTTGATTTTAGTGTAAGCACAGAACAAATGATTTTAGTGTTATTGATGACGTTCATTGATTTCATGTTACAGTAATTCAACCATAATTAAAATACTAAGTTCAACTCTCATCTTAAATAAAATATTCACTTAGTTGAATTGTTTTCTTGAAATTGTAAACTATTTGTAATTGACTAGATTCTTATTATTCCCATTTTCCATTATTGAACATTGTTAGTCATTTTGCATTCAAACAAAGTAACAAACTACCATTGAGTTGCATAAGTCACAATGATTGGATTTGGAGAAAGCTACTATTAATATTGGAGAGCAAGAAAGAGAACATATGATATTTACTACAATAGTTTCAGTTAAATATTTGAATGGTCTTTGATTTCAACTACCATTTTGATACGATTCATACTAAAAGATGGAAAAACTAATACGTGTGATAATAAGAATAGTAGAAAAAAATAGTTTGACGTTGATTACAATGAAGACTATTTGTAATTGAGTACATTTTTATTCTTCACATTTTCTATCATTCAACATTGTTACATTGTTACTTTGGGTTCAAATTTTTTATTTCATCATTTTTCATCATTCAAGTTACTGACTATGTCTGTCATGCTAAAAAACTAATGTAACTGACCAAGTTTAAAACTAAAATGGAAAATAAATCTTCGACATATTTAACTTAATTTAACAAATTTTCCATAGTTACACAAGACTAAAATCAGCCAATAACTACTTTAAATTTAAATTTAAATTTAAAATCAAAATCAAATTCTAATTCTTATACAGATATATTCCCCATTTTTTGTGGTGACGTCTCACCCATATAAAAACGAAATGGAAATTCTAATTCCTAAACAGATATATTCCCCATTTTTTGTCGTGACATCTCACCCCTATAAAAACGAAATGGAAAATTATGGACGTGTTGTAAATACTATGGTAGAGGAATATTAAGTAGTCATCGATGAAGAGAGATTGATTTGGACAAATATTAAGTACCATACAATGAAACCGATCAATCTTGCACGTTGAATCTCATGTTGTTGCCATCTAACCTACGCTTAGTATTTAAGAAGATTTATTTCATCACAGTAAATTCGGGCCAACCATTTAGTCACCGCCAGAATCTCCATATGTTCCACAAGTAGCACAGTAAGTGGCGGCGAGGGATACAAGGCAAAAGATCTTGATGACGGTTCGTGAATTAGGAGAAGTGCACCCAGCCGTGTTGAGTCTGGTGCAATGGTGCAATGGTTCATGAATAGGAGAAGTGCACTCCAGCTGTGTTGAGTTGGGGTAATGGTTAACGAGCTTGTTATAGGTCATTAAATGTTGGTTTAGCTGCATACTCTTAAAGCTGATAACAAGGGGCTATTTTTATCAACTCACAGTCTTAGTGTGTTATAAGCTTAAAGAGTATTCAACTAAGCCAGCATTTAATGCCCTATGGCAGACTAGTTAGTCATTGCCCAACATCACTCTGGTTTGTTCTACTGCAACGAGGTTGGCCTTCCAATTTTCAGTCGACCCATAAACTCTTCTACTGTATGCTATGGCTCTATTTATCCACCATTCGCAGGAAGGTATCCAGAAACACTTACCCCTGTATTACTCAAGTTTTCTACGCCATTTGAGTTTAGCATATGCCTCAGTCTCTCATCTGGTTCAGTGCTTAACAGATGGCTTTCACCATCCAGGGATGGTTCGAGGGTTCTCCAGTTCTGCGGGAGGTAGCGGGTTACGAGACTGGTTGCGGGAAGGTGAGCATATGAATTTCAGGTTTCTCATTACAATTCTTCATAATTTCTAAATCTAAACCCGACTAAGTGATAATTCCTGTTGCAATGAAGGCGGACTGGACTTTCCAGGCTCAGGTATTGTTGCCGCCCTCTGGGTCATTTGTTTTTACTGGTTTATATGACAGGCTTTCTTCCTCATGATTCTATGCCCGATAGCTTATATCTTATAGGTAACGTATTGTGGCGGTTAGGATCTTTTCGTGGTCATACCCGCGTCTCTTGAGGTTTGGCGAACTCATAACTTTCGTGGTTTTCTACAAGTTGGGAAATACTTCCTCTGGTTCACAATGTCTGATTACTATGCATTAAACTCTTTGCTGAAGAATTGTGTGTCGGCAGAGGTTTTATGCCGGAGACTTCTTTTTCATTTGGAAGACTGTATAAATGTTAAATCTTGCGCCCGCATGAACGAGGATTTGAGTTGTTGATATGCCTTTTGCTTTTCGGAATTATAGGACTGTCTGCTCTCTGTAAGACAATGTTTGACGGGTATTTCTTTTAATACACAAATTCTGATGTAATTATGAATTTGAGGGCTTTGGGTTTATTCGGAGGTTGGACACATTCAGGCTGCTGAGCGGTTTTGTTGTGGATAACTTAAGTTCTATCCTTTATTAAAGAATGAATATGTGGTTTGGCTTTATTAGTTGTCTTTTGGAGAGCTTAAGTTCTATCTTTTATTAAAGAATGAATATGTGGTTTGGCTTTATTACTTGTTTTTTCGGGAATGGTTGATTGATTTAGTTTAGTTTCCCTTTTCACTGTAACATCTTGGACCATAGATAGAGATTTTTTGTAGGTTAGACTGAGGTTTCTCTTTATTTTATCTGTTCCAGAATTTCCTGTTACAGTCTCAAGTTTCTCCTCCTTATTTTATCTGTTTGGAATTTCCTGTTATAGTTTTACAGAGACGATTATTCTGATAGTTAGGACAGAGAGGATTAACATCTTTAACAATAGATAGAGATTTTCTGTAGGTTAGACTCAGGTTAGTACCTAGAATATTAACATCTTTGACAATAGATAGAGATTTTCTGTAGGTTAGACTTAGATTTCTCCTTCTTATTTTATCTGTTTGGAATTTCCTGTTATATTTTTACGGAAAGGATTATTCTTACAGTTAGTCTGAAAGGATTACTTTAGGATTACTTTCCCAGTTTAAGATGGAAATACACTTGGTATATTGCTTGTATAATCACTGTCTTTTATGCATTATTGTCCATTTAGTGTTGCTCCTTTAGATGCAAATTCAGCTATGGTTTCTATTTTAATGTACTTTCAAGGAATATTTCAATCATTCTGTTACTTTAAAAAATAATTTTCTATAACCTATTATCATTTCTTAAAAGAAATCTATAACCCATTATCATTTCTTAAAAGAAATCTATGTTACTTATCTATTTAATTCTAGTAAGCATATAATTTTATTTTTTTCTTGAAAGTCTCTCCTCCCACAGGAGAGTCTGTCAATCACATCCACATCTAGAATCTCCCCAAACACTTTCTTTTCTTCACAGTTATATTAGATCCAACCACAGGGGGTACCTTGGGCACTTTCTTTTCTTCACAGTTAGATTAGATCTAGTAACAGGCCCTTACCTTGGATTTCCCATTGGTTTATTCCACCGTCTGAGATTCCTCCCTTGACTTTTTCCTATGGATATCTCCATTTTCAAGGCAGATGGTAAAAATGTTTCTTGGTAACTCTTTCTTTTAACTATTGCCAACAATGTTTATTTTCATTAACATATCAGTTTTTTATTTTCATTAACATATCTGAACTCCTAATTACCCATTAATTACCAATCAATTTCTAGCCTCAATCATTACCATAAAGTAAGAAATTAATGTAGTAAGACATAAAAATGGACTTAGTATCTACAGTGTTATTTATGTACCCTCGATTTATATTAATATATTATTCATAAAGTAAAAATATATATGAATATAGTTGTATTTATTATATATAAAATGAAAACAAATTATTTCAAGAATACAATATACTTATCACTTAAAATATTATAATAAATTTGGTTGCAAATATATATTTGATTTTAATTATTTAAAATTCATTACTTTTTTTTTATATAAAAACTAAATTGAGTTTATTTATATGTAAAATATATTGAAGTTATCATTAATTATTAAATTTTTCATAAATAAAATGGAACTTTTTTGGTATTTATTTACAAAAGTCTAAATATCTAAATTGAAAGATAAATGAATATATATTTTATATTTTTAAATATTAATTGAAATTATGATGATGATGGTGGTTAACATTACGATAGATCAAACCTAAAGAAACGAATTAATTTAAGATTTTTTTTCTATGCTCAAAAAACTTGGACCCTATAATTTTGACATCCTAAAAGACTAGGTAGGTCAGTATTGCCACAAAGATTTTGAAATTGAGATTTAATGTTTGAAACTGAGATTTAATGCTGTTGTTTGAAATTGAGATTTAATGTGGTTGTAAGCGAGGCACTCTAAGAGAAAGTGATTATCATCCTCGTATTCTCATAGAGATGGTAGAACCTTTCCATCCACGGTGTTTTCTGCCCAACAACCCGTTTCACTATACATAAATATATGTTTTTATATTTTATTAATATTTTAATTTTGCATGGATTTGGAAAAAATAATCCAAGTGTTTATTTTTCTAAATTGAAATATTTTAATTTTATTCGTATGTAAAAATATTACTGAAATTTATCAATATATTATTAAATTTTTCCTAAAATAAAAATGGAACTTTTTTATGTTATTTATTTTACAAAAGTCTAAATATCTAAATTTGAAAACATAAATGAATATTTAGTTTACATTTTTTAATATGTAATTGAAATTATGATGATGATGATGGTTAAGGTACTTTGGTCTATAAGACCTAAAGAAACGAATTAATTTAAGCTTTTTTTCCTATGCTCAAAAAGCTTGGAGAGAAGCCTTCCGAGCTCACTATAATTTTGACATCCTAAAAGACTAGGAAGGTTAGTGTTGCAACAAAGATTTTGAAAATGGGATTTAATGTGGTTGTAAGTAGGGCACTCTAAGATGAAGTGATTTCCATCCTCGATGTTTGTATTCTCACAAAGATGGGAGAGCCTTTCCATCCATGGTGTTCTCGAAACTACCCAACAATCCGTTTCACTATACATAAATATATGTTTTTATATTTTTTTCATATTTTAATTTTGCATGTCTTTGGAAAAAGAAAATCCAAGTGTTTATTTTTTCTAAATTGAAATATTTTAATAATCATTTTTGTAGTTTTAATGTTAAATGAATAATTTTTTACTTTAAATTTATCTATCTATGTTTTAAAATATATAAGTGGTTAAAATTATAGGATATATATTGTATCAATTCAAATTACAGTTGGATAAAAGAAAAATACTTTCATATGGCTCTTTCTTTTATACATTTTTCAATAAAAAATGTAAATTAATATCATTTTTTAGAAGATGATATATCCCTCCAAAGGTACACTTATTGTGTAACTTGTTAAAATGAACACCACTGTTATCCTCGTAGTAATCAGCACCATAAGTAAATAAATAAATACTTTATTTATTGGAAATTTTAACCTAACCTTACTCTTTCTACACTTTTACTTTTACATCCCTATTTCCAAACCAATTTTATGTTTATTGGTCCCTTTATGACATTGGAAACTATACATTTGTGAGTGTATTTGTGCGTGGTCGTTGATGGCATGAGGCACGCCCATAATGAACAACCTTTCCACTCACCAATAGAGCATCATTATATTTACCTACTTTCAGAAAACTAGACCTAATATGTACATTTTTTCTACCTTTAGGTGTCTCTATTCTCCTTTGAACCCACATTTGAGTTGCATTTGTGAATTTCTTAATGATTTCATCAATAATGAATGATTGGTGCCTCTTGGGTTTGGAGTGGTCTAGGTGATGCCCTTGATCATGGAGTCATAGTTCGGGGTCAACCTACTTCTAAACTAAGTCCAAATTGCAGCAAAGGTTAAAACATATGGAGAAACAAGCTACTAAAGGTATGCTATAGGAGGTTGCTATAGGTGCCCTATATTTCTATAGGAAGGCCTATAATTCTACAGGAAGGTTCTCAAGAAGATTTAGTAGATAGGAATGATGGGTTCAAGTTATGGAAAGGTGGATGGAAGTTGAGGTAAATGGATTAAAGGTGGCCAATGTCCATATCCAAGCTTAGAGCCTTTGGAAGCCCTATTTTTCACTAGGAGAGGTGGTCAGAGTGATCTAAGAGTATGATCTCAAGAACACGACTTTGAAGATAAAATTTGGGGATCATAAAAGAGAGTGAAGAATCGCAATATGGAGGTGATGAAAGGACCCTTCCATGAAGATCCAAACAAACCTACAACATCACATGCATATACACTTTTATCATTGACAAAATGAAATAACTAATAGTGGAAAAGATGAGTTGAATTTAAATTCCATCTACTCTATACCAAAAACTCTTGACTTAATCGATAAATCAACTCCTAACCTATAGTAAACAGATGAAAAACAAGATGCCTAACGTAAATCTTCTTCCAATAAGCCATAAACATGGTATTTTTGGACTCTGATTGTAGATTCTTATATTCATGCTCTCATGGGAGAGATGAGGTAGAGGTTGAAATCAAAATATTTTTATGGGTTATTTTGTAATAGAATGCAATAAACTAATAAGAACCCTGAATCAAAAGAAGATATAAATACATAAGAGGGACCTAAGTTGCTAGGGTTGGGCCGAAACTCAAGGGCCTCAGCTCTCTAGAGCTAACTCAATGATGAATCAATAAGAAACTTTCCATTATCATTTCATTAGTGTCTAATACATCATATAACATTAAAAAATAATAGTGCCAAGTACTTGAGCTCGATAGCCACCTAGCTGAAAACAAAACTTGAATCCTAATGAGTTATTTTACATGTTTATCTATACAATAGGGTGGCTACTAGCAGCTCCCTACAAACTATAAATGTTTGCCTCCCATAAGACGAGATTGTTGGATCTTTATATTCATTAATTGCACTCTCTTGGTTGTCAATGACCTTGCCTTTCTTGGCTACCAGTGACCTCAAGCTGATGAGAGAGACTGTGGCTATATTACGGTAATTGAAGGAGTTAAGGAGGTCGACAACCTCCTAGAATCTCTCCTTATTGTCTACACTTCTCCCCTACATGTAAATTATCTTAAAAAATCTTAATTTGCTACAATTAAACCATACTAGGCCACATGACATAGAAAAAAATCCTTTACCCCTCTCACGAAGCATAATAAAACAAAAATTGTAAATAAATGTGAGAAAGAGATAGTTCTAAAGCTAACAGATGGCATTATGACCCTTATAATGTACCCATTGATGAGCCTCGTCATCACCCCCTACTAAAACTGTTTTTCATCCTCTGAGAAACTTAGTCATCTATGTGCATGCCCTTTATGGGCCTGGGAGCATCCCTGACATACCAGGGTTCCTTAGATGCTATGTCTTCTTGGAGATAGAAACTTGCATTCTTTTCTATATGTTTCCACTTCTTTTTCTCTTCTACTTCATTTCTTCCTTCCTGTAGTCCTATCAGAAAGGGTGGAATAAGCTTGAGCCTTATCCACTTAACTTTTAATCTTTGCATGTTTCTCTTGTACAAGGTTGTCCTCCAAAATGCATTCTGTAGCCTTTCAGGGGAGTGATATTCTCTAATATGGATGTTGTGAGGTAAGGCATTCCATCTCCTCCGGAAAGCTTGTTTTCTTTCTGTTCCCAACAACCTAAGTGTGTCTCCAAAATGTTAGATGGCTTTTTCCAAAGATTGGTGAGCCCTCGTCTTGCACCGAGTGCCACAACTCCCAAGGGCTCCTCAAGTCTATTTCTGAACATAGAATTCGTAGAAACATCGAGGTGAGTACTATATACATAGTAGATGGGATTATACTCATGCCACCCTCAAATAGGACATTTAATCAATAGTTCTCCAAGACCATTCTTCCTATTGAATTACAAGGAAAACTAACTATTGAATGTGCAATTTAGAAGCTACCTCTAATGATGGAAAGGAAAATGATTTTTAACTTCAACTTGTAAATGTTATTGAATGAATTCACGAAATGATAAGAGCTACACTACTTGCAGAAAGGGAACTACATTATCTTACAGTCAACCATCTAGCTACCAAATGTATTTGTAGACAAGAGGATAACCTACCAAATCATAACTCCAGTTTCCATGCATCATCTATCTAGCTCACACTTGCATATAAATCAATGTTCTATTCGGGCTAAATCTGTGATAAAGAAACTATGCTATTTGATTTTGCAGTGAAGCAAAATGAGGGTTTAGTGCAGCCTAGGTGGTTCCCTTCATCATTGAGTCATAGTTGGGGGTCAATAAACTTCTACGAAAAGTCCAAATTACAAAAAAGGTCAAAAAAGGTGGAGAAACAATTTGCTACAAGTATGGCACGAGAGGCTGCAATAGATGCCTTGTATTACTACAGGAAGGCCTATTTTGGTACAAGAAAGTTGTTGAGAAGGTTTAGGAGGTAGAAATGATGGTTTGAAGGGATGGAAAGGTGGAATGAGGCTGTGTTAAATGGATGAAAGGTGGCCAACACCCATAGCCAAGATTAGAGCCCTTGGAAGTCATGTTTTGCATTAGGAGAGCTTCTTATAGTGATCTGAGAGAATGATCTCAAGAACAGAACTTTGAAGAAAAAATTTGCAATTCATAAAAAAGGGTGAGGAAGTCCAAAATGGAGGTGGTGAAAGGCCACTTTACTGTAGATCAAAACAACTCTGCAGCATCACATGCATATACCCTCTTATCATTGATGAAATGAAACAACTAATAGTGGAAAAGATGAGTTGAATTTAAATGCCATTTACTCTATGCCAAAAGCTCTGGCATATTCAATAAATCAACTCCTAAGATACAGTACGCAGATGCAAAACAAGATGAATAACATAAATATTCTTCTAAGAAATCATAAAGATAGTATTTTTGGACTCGGATTGTAGATTCTTATTTTCATGCTCCCATGGGAGAGACGAGGTAGAGATGACAATCACAAGATTGTGATGGGTTATTTTTTAATAGAATGAAAGAAGGTAATAAGCACTCTGAACCAAAAGAAGTTACAAATACAAAAGGGGAACCTAAGCCACTAGGGTTGAGTCCAAACCTAAGAGCCTTAGCACTCTCAAACTAACTCAATTATGAATAAGTAAGCAACTTCTCATTATCATTAAATCAATGTCTAATACACCATATAAAAGTAAAAAAACAATTAGTGCCAAGTACTTGAGCTCGGTATCCACCTTGCTGAAAACAAAACTTGAATCCTAGTGAGCTCTTTTACATGTTTACTTATATAAGAGTGTAGCTACTATCAATTCACTAGAAAATAGTAATGTTTGTCTCCCATAACTCAAGATTGGTGGATATTGATCTTCATTAGCTTCACTTTCTTGGTTGTGAATGACCTCGTCTTGCTTGGCTTTCAATTACCTTGAGATGATGAGAGAGAGTGTGGTCATCTTGGGCTAGTTGAAGGAGTTAAGGAGGTGGATAATGTCCTAAAATCTCTCTCTATTGTCTACATTAAGCCTCTACATGTAAATTATCTCAAAACTTATCCATTGCCTGCAATTAAACCATATTAGATCACATGACATAGAAAAACATCTTTTACCCATCTCACTAAGCATAATATAATAAAAATGTAAATAAATGTGAGAAAGAGATAGTTCTAAAGTTGGAGGATGGAATTATGACCCTTATAATGTACCTATTGATTAGCCTCATCGTGAGGAACTCAAAGGTCCCACAATACCATGGTGCCAACTTGGCATGTGACCAAATACTCAATGGACTCTTCTTGGGTTTGATCCTCAAGTAAACATGTTACCCAATTTCGAACACTTTATGCACCATATGCTCATATGCATAGTTTTCTTGTCTATCGTATTCCACTTTTAGATTCTATTTTATGACTTGAATTTGTTGCTCCATTTCTTTGAGCACATTAGGCCTAATAACAACCCTACTCATTAGATCAATCTAGCTTATATGAGTATTACAATTCCTCCCATATGATGCCTCAAATTGGCTCATCTTTACGTATTCTTAGTATCCATTATTTTATGTAAATTATAGAAGTGGAAGATAGTACCCCCACTTCTTGGGTTGATGTATTACATACATCCTCAACATGTCTTCGAGCTACATATTTTTCCTCTCAATATTTCCATATGTTTGTGGATGATAGATTTTACTAAGTGCCAACTCTCTTCCAAAACCCACAAAAATTTCCTTCCAAAATCATGAAGTGATCTTAACACTATATAAAATGATTTTTTAATGAATTCCATGTAGTCTCAAAATATCATCTATGAATTTTTGTACCACATCACTAACAAAGCTAGTGGACTTTAGTTCTACAAAATTAGTTACATTGCTCAATTTGTCAACAAAAACCATAATTGTGCCATGTTGCTTGTAGGTTCTAGGAAAACTCGCGATGAAATCATGGAGATCGACTTTGATTTCCTTTCCAAAAAGTGAATGGGTTGCTATAATCCTATTGGATGCTTGGATTCAACCATTACTCCCTGACATTTTATGGATTTGGCCACAAAATAAACCACTTCTTTCTTCAAATTTGGCCAATAGTATAACTTTTTAATGGTTTTCAGAATATTTTGATACTCTAGGTGGCCTAAATATGGCTTTAAATGGAAGTATCTCATTACAATCCTCTTCAATTCATCATTATTTGGCACATAAATTATGTTTTTGAAACTAATTAGGTTTCCATCAGTCAGTTGGTATTCCTCGTCGCCATCATCTTGTATCAAATTTTCTCTCACTTATTTATACTTTTCATCATGTTATCCTACATTCTTGACCCTTTCTACTAGGTGATTTGTTTCATAATAGCTTATGGTTTCTAAGTGATTCATTTGAATCATCCTACTAAGTGCACTAGCAACCATATTCTCTTCGCCTTTCATTTACTTCATGACAAAGTAAAACTCACTAAGTATGACCAACCATGTAGCCTATCTTGTGTTTAACATTAGTTTCCCAAACAAATACTTGAGTCCACTATGGTATGTCATAAGTGTAAATTTTATGCCGAGGAGGTAATGCCTCCACATCTTCAACACATGAATTACGAAAACTAACTCGAGATCATGAGTCACATAATTCACCTCATTCTCATTCAATTTTCTTAACTCATAGCATACTACATTTCCTTCCTAGATCAAGGCTCCATTGATCTCTTCTTTGCAAGCATCCGTGCATACCTCCAAATCCTTATCAGTATATGCTATGCATTTGTGAGAAATTGTTTCAATTTCTCAAATCTTACTACACGATGAGTTAACCGCTCAAATTTCTTCCCTTTTCTCTACAAGGGTGTGATATAATGACCTATATTGGAGAATGTTTTGATAAATCTCCTGTAATAAATTTCTAGTCCTATGAATAACCTAATTCCACATAGTATTCGTGGTTGTTCACTCCATTATGGCCTTGATATTATTTGCATCAACTGATATCCCTTCCTTGGAGACAATATGTCCCAAATAATGTATCCATGATTGGAAGAAATCACACTTGCTAATATTTTCATAGAGATTATGCTCCCTCAGTGACTGTAGTATTGTAGCCAAATGCTTTTCATGCTCTTCCTTATTCTTTAGGTACACTAATATGTCATTGAAAAATAAAATGACAAACTTGTCCAAATATGGCTACAACACACTATTCATTAAGCATATGACTATGGAAAGGGAATTAATAAGCACAAAGGATACCACTACAAACTCATAGTGTCCATATCTTGTCCAAGGAATAATATTATGAATTTCCTGCATTTTGATCGATATTTCATGATATTCTGACCTCAAGCCAATCTTAGAGAAGACTATTTCTCCCCTTAGCTCATTAAGGTGACAATAAACTCTTGGAAATAGGTACCTATTCTTTATGGTTACCCTATTTAATTTTCTATAATCAATGCATAATCTAAGGGTCCCAAAATTCTTCTTTACAAAGAGAATTAGGGCTCCCCATCATGACACACTTAGCCTTAGGTAGCCCTTGTCCAGCATCTCCTTTAGTTGTAATTTTGGCTCAACTAACTTAGGGGCACTCATCCTATATGGTGCCTTAGATGTTGGTGCTACTCCAGGTACCAACCCAATAGAGAAATGTATCTCTCTATGAGGAGCTAATCCAACAATCTCCATTGGAAACACATCCACATAGCATTGATGAACCGGGTAACTTTCTAGTGGTTCACTTTCCTCATTCTCAATATCACTACCAGCCTTTACATCACATAATACTTGTACTACAAAAAACATGCATCCCTTTATACTATTTCATTTGGCTTTCATAGTTGTGATCAACTCCACCGAAGTAGGATATCTCCTACCCTGTAAAAGCCTTCTTTTTCCTTACTCATCTAAGCATTCAATTTCCATTTCAAAACAAACCACTTCAGTCTAATCTAGGTACAACCAATCCATGCCCAATAATATTTTGTAAGCACCTAATGGAAATATATTCAAATGAGTTGTGGTGGGAATTCCACTGAGGTCAAATGCACATGATATTACCCAATGGTGAATCTTTCTTTTTGTTATGGTTTCCAATTGAACCAACCATGGTTCATGAAATTCCTTGATGAAATTCTATTTTTTAACAAGCTCTAGGATGGCATAGTTGTACTTAGAACCTGGATCAATTAGAAGAGACACAATTTGATTACACACCTTACCTTCCATCTCAATAATGGATGCATGATGGTCTTCTTGGTGATTTTCTAAACTTGCATAAATTATGGGAAAAATATGAGCTACATCACCCACTGCAAGACCCTCATGGACACTGTAATTTTTTGTTCCAACACTTTTTTGGTGTGGAGAATATGTTTTCCTATATTGGTTTTCAACACATCTCCAACACTTTAATTGATCTCTGTCTTCAATCTTTTGTCGCTCTAATGTTCGATGCTACATGCTTCCCTTAGCAACAATATTAGTTTTGTACTGAAATTGATTTACAGATGCTAGATGTTCACCTTCACTCTTTTTTGAACCTTCTTAGGCCAGTTCTTGTTATTTCCAACATTGTTCCTTACCTTCGAGTCACCCTTAATTTATAGTTTGTGTTTCAGATTCTTAATGGAATCCTTCAAAGTGTAAGGTTCCAATAACTCAATTCTATCTCTAAATGTCATAGGAAACCCACTAATAGACCCTTTAATATTAGCTTGCTGATCCTTGAGATATGGCACATACCTCAAGAGTTCCAGGAACTTGGTGATATACTCATCATGAGTCATTTTTCCCATCTAGTTCATAGAAACAATTTTCTTCTCCATCATAGTAATTCTTAGGCAAATGTTTCTCTCTGAAGATATTTTCAAATTTGTCCCAAGTCATCTCCTTCTTAACAAGGCCTCTGACACTTTTCAAATATTCCCACCATATGTATTCTTTCCCTTCATGCTATAGGTGGAAATCATAACTTTCATATTTTAAAAATAATCATGAATTGTAAGAAATTTCTTCATGCCAAGTAACCAATATTGTGCCCCTTATGATTTATTCATATCCCCATCAAATATGGGTGTCTTGGCTTTCTTGAATTCCTTAGACATGTAATATTTTTTGTTTGTTTCCTGATGATGACGATGGTGATGGTGAGAGTGTTGGTGGTTCCTCCTAGTAGTAGAACTAGATGGTCTACTAGAGTGATGGAGATAAGTGTTTGTTCTTCGTCTTGGTGTTATCAATGGTGCATTTATCACCACAGTATATTCACTTTCCTACCTATGCCTCTTCCTAGACCTACTAGCATGTGCCCCATTTGTTTTTTCTTTTGACTCCCAAGGGTCCTCCTCTCTCTATGAGTAGTCGTCATCTCAGGTTGCCTCTCTCTCTATAAATCTGAAAGGATTTGCAATATGACTACATTTATCTCAAATTTTCTCCCTTGAGCTCTCACAAATATCTTGTGATCTATCTTGAAACTTATATTTTCAACCCTTAGGCTTCTCATAATATCCATCCAATCTTGAGAGAGATCCCCACTCCCTTATTCAATTGTCCTCTCTTCTTGATTGGCTCTCACCTCTTCACTTTCATGTTGTGTTTGGTCAAAACTATCTTGCACCATTCGAGTCCTCATTTCTTTGTTTAACTATTTCATGTTTCTTGTGATGTGTTATTAATCACAACACACATTGTTAGATACTTGTTGTGATAAATAAATAAACAAAATCATGACCATGAACCTTACATTCATGGACCTATCATGGTTGTCTTTGCTATGAAAAAATATCCATGTTAGTATCTCCATGATACTCAATATTTCATATGAATCAATCGCATATCAAGCAATATCAACTATTATTACATAACTACTAAATAAAGAACAAAATTATGCCCATGGTCCTTATCTTAGAGAGTTTTTGTAATGGACCATATGCAACAAAACAATCCACATTAGCATGTGCTTATCAACAAACCATTAACTGAAATATATAAGCCTGTAGGTTTCAATAGAGTTTTAACTATTAATTGCGATTGTTAGTCTATTCATGATAGTGAAATATGTCATCTTTTTAAATTTTTAAATAAATAACATAGTCATCATATCAATTAGGTCTGCAATTAGCTTATATTGAGTTTTAACACCTAAACAATTATTTAGTTAAATTTCTAAAAACCATCATGAAATCCCCCTTTTTTAGGATCTTCTTGCTACATTCCCATGGCAGAGCCCATCTAGTCTAAGTGTTGAACCTAGATGTTATGATACCACCTATAACAAACTGACACCAATTACTACATTAGGGTGTTGTTATGGTTAATCCAATAAATTTTGTGCTGTTATAAGAACAAGATAATTATTTTTCATCTTTTATCTTCATTTTCCTTATTAATTACCTTCTAAGGGTTGTGGTTACTGAATTAAGGTTACCAACCCTCATCCATAGTTTCATAACTAGAATCACCTAACCTAGCCATATATATATTATTGGCGAGCATCATATCAAAAGGTAGGCATAATATATGCCACGTGCCCATATCTGATGGGTTCTACCATCCACTAATCCTTGTGACCAATGATAATTTTCCATGTCACTTGACTCTGGCGATCCCCACCATTGCTCGGGCCCTAACACGGGTGCACATCTTATGAAACTTGTGACAATAAATAGACATAATGCTTTGCACTTCAGATCAATGAATTCTGATAGGTTAACATGCCTGACAGATAATGGGAAGGGAGGTGGCACAAAGTGGATTTACTAACCGACCCATCTCTAGACCTATAACTCACATTCATTCGAAAAACCTCCCACCCCTTTTCTCAAAACCACTAGAGGGGGTCTTGGAGCATGCAATTTAAATTTTCCAAAACCACTTATGGGTTCCATTGGCAGGTGCATGATGAAACCTCTTGCCCATTCGATTGGCCTCCTTCCTAGTGCCAACCTACCACCTCCTCCCATTGTGCTTCCTCTTGCCACTTCATCTCAATGATTTTCCTCGTGCTACTTGGGTGGGACCTTTAGGACGCGTCATCCCAGTCCTATCACCATGGTGCAACTCTTTCCTTCTCCTCTATACACCTTTGGAATGTTACCATCAGTACATCTCATCCTGCAACCATTACCCTAATGTCTCCCTTCAACTGCTCCCTTTTTGCACATTTAGGATGGGGACCTCTGGGACATGTCAACCTGGTCCCATAATCCCATCGCTCTTCAACATGCACCTCTTGAGGCCTCCGTGACATGTCATACAGGCCCCACCATAATATATATATATATATATGCTTTTTGGCATAACACAATTACGGAAGGATTTGTTGGTGTGTGTAATTCATGTTTTTCCACCATAGACCTGATATGCAAGAAATTTTCATTATTGCAACTCGACAATGAAGCCAAGAGGTTAATTAATTAACCAAGGTTAAAATTCCCTTCTAGATTCTTAATCCCACTACTTGCATAGTTATAAACACTTGGTGCCTACAACACTGATATTAATATATACCTCCCTGCATGCAGACGATTAGATCAAAATCATAGTCAAATTACCAATTAAATAAAATATCATTTTTTGTAATCTACATTTGTAAACCATTCCTTATTCTAGTTTTCAATGCAAACTGAAGTTAACGATCCATGCATATGCAAATACATTCAATAAAATAGATTACATTTTACAGGAATTAACTTAAATTGAAAATTGGAGCCTGGGAAACTGAGTTTGGGATAATAACTCTCCACCCAACCATAGACAACTACAACTATCAGCCACTTGCAGTTTTCAACCCCGAGCTACATTCTCGAGACTAAGTGGCTTTCTCAAAGGATTAAAACAATAAGTTCCTACTGAAGTAGGGACTCTACATGCCTCCTTCCTCCACCCACGAGCTTTTGAGTAGTTACCAAACATATAGGGAATCCAAAGGGCAACAACCTCCACCTTCTATCTATCCAATGGTAGCCAATTAGACACATAGTGAATCTAAAGGCTAGTAGCCTCCACCGACCAAATATCTAATGGTAGCCAATCAAACACATAAGGAATCAAGAGGCCGACATCCTCCAGCCAAGAATGCTAATGGAGTCCATAGAAACAAGTCTTCACCATTCAAACAAAACATAATGGATTCAACCCACCTTGGGGAATCCAATATCCACTATAAAGCAAAACAACAAGAAAGGTTCCATATATCCTCCTCGAATCCAAGGAACAACCCTACACTCGAAAAATCAAGGGAATCGAAAAGAAATATGTTCTCCACCCTCTAGATCTACGCAGAATTGAGATGCCATTATTTATCACCTGGGATGAATATTCTTCCTTCCAATCTTACCAATCGAGATGATATCATTGCATTTTGTTCTTTCCTTACTAAGCTCCTTTCTCAATTCATTGAGTTTTGAATGATGATACAATGCCTCTAGCCTCACTATAATGCTTCAAAGTTCATTTTTCCTTCCTTTTCTCCACTTCTACCAACACAACCTCCATAAAATTTCTTCTCTTTTCTTCCTTGTAAATGTTTCTCAAAGCATCATGGGCCTGCGTACTTCTCTTGTAGCCCAATTTACTTTAGAACTAATACCATAAAAAACAAACCAACTAGCCTTTAATGGTTGTCACATCAATTTAGATTTCCTGCAACAGGGAATATCCAAAGCTAGAAACCTTCTGAGCTCTCGATTTTGTGTCCCTTGACTCAGCCCATTATATTTTGTAAAAATATTTACATTGCACTTCATGATAAAACCCATGGTTGGGACTATCACACACATCCTACAAGATTTTGTATGTTTTTAATAAAAATCAAAACAACATAGCTTTCACATATGATGACTATTTGAATCTATTCAAGCATCATTAGAAAGATCATGACAAGGTATTCAACATTAAGATCTTTGTATGAATGTTTAAAGATATCAATTTATCTATCATGATGATACACCTAGATCAATCCTCCAAAGTAGAAGATTTTGGACTACCAAAAGACTTAATTTATTAAAAAGATAAGTTAGGGCACTCCCTCCCTACTTGTCTAGTATTGAACAATAGTGCTCATATACTAAAATTTTGACTCATCGTAACAAATTGGGCAACACAGATGAAAATTTTCATAACATTGTTGACATAATCAATCATTCCATTATTTCCACAAATATTTGTATTCACTTTTGCAACTACTAAATATACAGAACATACTAGAAGTAAAAATAAACATGTGGTTTCAAATGACAATGAATCAACAATATGCTTGCTCTTCATAACAAGAACACCATGGACCAATGGATCTACTTCATCCTCAACAATATGTTGTATGTTTGGAACCATGATGCTTGCTTTTAGAAAATTCTAAAGATGTAATATTTTTGAATCCTCACAGACTTAATCATAGTTAGCATTAATTGTAACTATTTCATTTCAAGGACGACATTCCTCAATTTTTACAAACACGAGAAAAAAAAATATCTTTCTTGCATTTAATGCCATTTTTGGTTGTTTTCTATTAACAAGAGATTGGTTAGTCATTATTTCATGACCTCTCATAATGAGGTTGAATACCATGTTTAATGAGATGGTACTTTATCTTCTCTCCATAAAACATGGCCTTACTATAACAGAGATATTGGTTTTCTATGACAATCCCACATGTGTCAAGTGGTACTACATGTAATTCAGCCTCATGAATTTTGCAGTGATTGCAAAGTTGATCTTACATTGTTCCGTTACTTGTAATTATATATTATCACACACCCATACCAAAGGATAAGGTTCATATGAGGTATAATTTCCAAACCTAACTTCTCAACAATAGCTTATATGTCATTACTTAGCTTCAATGGTATTTACTTATATTTTTTTATTTTGTATTTTAATTTTATAAAAAAAAAATTCTAATAACATTAGAACAAAGATAATTAGAAATATTTATCTATCTTTAAACACATTTAATTGAAAAAAAATTATCACTTGGTTAAAGGCATAAATAAATCTTGTTCCAAATACATACAAGATTTTCAAATTTATAATTATTAAAAATATTAAAAAATAATTTTTTGAAAAAATATATTTTATTGTTTTTATATATAAAAATATTATTGGAACATATTAATATATTATTAAACCTTTCATACAATGAAATGAAACATTTTATACATATTTTTTGTGATCTCCTTGAAAATGAAGTAATATGCTAATGAGAGATTGAAGGTTCAACTCCCCTAGATGTAACCCAATTTAAGGAGATTATGATAGGTTGTATGCCCTATTTGAAAATGAAGTACTATGTAAATGAGAGATTGATGGTTAAATTCCCCTAGATGTAACCCAATCTAAGGAGATGATGATAGGTCATATGCCCTAGAGGTTATAGTAGTAGTGGTTGAAATGATTGGTGTCATGGGAGTACGACATTAACCCTACCGTTAATTCCTCTAATTATTATTTATTATATATAATATATATTATATAATTGAATTTTTATATTTTATTCATATTTTAGTTTTGCATGGTTTTGAAAATCAAAATCAAAGTGTTTCTTCCTTAAATTGAAATATTTGAATAATTATAGTATTTGTGCTTATTTGTAATATTGTTTAATGTTAAATGAACATTTATTTTTACTTAAAATTTATGTATCTATCATTGAAAATATATTTAGTTAAAATTATATAATAGATATTGTATCAATTCAATCATTAAATTACACTTTTAATATAAATATTCTTTGTGTAATGCATTCTAACCAACAAAAAAATACAACTCCTACTAATATCACCTTTTAGAAGTGGATATATCTCTCAAGCCACTATTATACTCTTAGTAATCAACACTATTAAAACAAATCTCCCTCTAAGAGTTTTGTAAGGAGCCAAGTCCTTACATGATGTGATGGATAGGAACTTTTTCTAATTGTAATTTAAAATTTGAATCAATCACTTAGAACATCAAATAAATAAGAAAAACCAAAGTGGTCGAGGTAATAATACATGGAGAATGTAGAAATTCCTTGTAGATTGAAATCATTAATTGTAATATCCTAAAAACTTATACTTTAATCTACCCTACTCATTAGTGGAAACAATAATTGATCGATGAAACCATGAAGCATTTAAGAGAAATAATTCAATCACACATAACCCAATGATTTTCTGGGGAAAGCCACACTTAAAATCCCCTTTCTATCTGTATATTGCATCGATCATAAAATACAAGAAGATTATAGTTCTTTTCTCAAGCTTGAGCAACCTCTGCACTATCTCTGTCTATCTCACTGCTTCCTAAGAAAGCCTTGAATAAATGCAATGTGCTCTGCTAAACCTGCACAATTATTTTCTATCCTCTTCCTGACTGAATACCACTGGCCAATACTTTGCCAAATTCCTAGCCTTACAATATCCTACTTCCTTGCACTGTTCCCTTGGGAATTAACCCCTATATGATGGGAAAATTCCCCAATTATGAATTACACAATCTTGATATGCCTTCCTCTGACTTCATGCACCATCGATTTAATTTAGATGATTCTACAACTAATAATATACTATCCCTAAAATCCAATCTCAAATGGGTCTTTCTCTGATTTGACATGGATGAGTTCATTATGAGTGAATCTTCAGTTTACTTGTTCATCACTGCAAGCAACACCACATTGTGCTTCAGGAAACACCTGACTTTTCGATAGGAAACACCCCACTACTACAGGATGAACCCCACTACAATAGGTTGCACCCCACTACTGTAGGTTACATCCCACTATTGCAAGTTACACCCCACTACTGGACCTCCCACTAAATCATCCATCAGTTGGAACTAGTTTAATTGAATTTAACTTAGTTAGACTGAATTAGATAATTACAACTCAAAATAAACTCAACTACTGCTCCTATTTGTAGGATACACTCTACATGACTCTAGTTAAACCCTCATCTTGAATTAACTAATCCACCTAAGTCAAATTAACTTAGTTAACTATTACAAGTTGTCATGAGATGTGTAATTACAATTTTGTTCCCAATTTACTTCAAGGACAAATTAAATAATGATTTTTCTTGATGTTGCTTTTAACATTTCTTATTGCTATTTTGAAAACTCCTTGTCAACAAGAAATTAATTCACATCTATCCTATTACAGTACCTTTGGAAGGTTTTGCATGAAACATGTGCCACTCAAACTATTGCAACATCAACATATGGAACTAAAAAAACATCCAAGAAAAAATAACTGAATCAAATGTGTCTACAACTGTCTACTAGGAAAAAATGTGTTGTGTAACTACTGAGCCTTCTGCTCTACTATCAACACTTCTCTGCACTCCTCAGTATCTGACTGACACTAATCCTCCTATTACTAAATATTGTGGGCCCCCATAGCAAGGTAATATCCGATGAGACAAAAAACACCTCAATGGATCCTACCTAATTTAAGAAACTATTGGACTAAGGCTTCATATCGCCCCACTTCACACCTTGAGGTATGGTTGCATGTGCTCCTTCTACCCACTTGGATTGAAATCCCCCCCCCCCCCCCCCCCCCCCCCCCACTAGAGGTCTCTACTTGAGTGGATGTCTCCACTCAATCTCCTCTCTGCTTCTCCAATTGTGGTTGCTCCACAAATTATGGTTTCTTCTCAGGTTTCATGTTGAGAGGTTGTTCATGCTCCCTCTGAACAACCAAATATCTAGTATATGACTTGCTCGTTGAGTATTTTCATGCATGAGATAAATATTATCTACTCATATTGTTGTTTCTACTGCTCTGTTGCTACTTTCACACCATTGTTGCAACCACTAGAATAAAGAGTCGAATCTCCCTAGATCCTCAAGTACTAGCTTCCATAGGGATGATCCATCTAAAACTAGACTCCCTATGAGTCTCAATCTCCGTGTGGGAAATCTCTCTACTTCTCATTCTTCTAATGTGAATGATCACAACTCCTTTTTCTGTCACTAAAAATTGGCTCACTGATATGACCACTAGTAGCCTTCTAGATCCATTAAGAAGTCTTCATCCAGGGCCTTTTGGTTCTGGCCTGAACTAGAGTTCCATCAATCTACAAGAAAAACTTTGAATTCTTCTCTTTTATTGTGATTTCAGCTTCGATATCATGTAGAAATTTCTACAAATATATCCTTGATACCATGTATAAATTTCTACAAATCTAGCTCTGATACCATATACAAATTTCTACAAATTTAGCTCTGATACCATGTATAGATTTCTACAAATCTATCTCTAGTACCATGTATAAATTCCTTGTAGATTCAAGCTACTAATTTCAATATGCTAAAACAATATACTTGAATATACTCTACTCATTAGCGGAAACAATAATTTATTGATGAAATCATGAAGACAATTCTTTTCTAGGAAAAATCACAATTAAAAATCCCTACTATCTATAAATTTAATTAATAAAAAAATATGAGAAGATTACAATCCTTTTCTCAAGCCCGAGCAACCTCTGCACTATCTCTATCTATCTCACTGCATCCTAGGCAAGCCTTGGATGAATACAATATGATTTTCTTAACCTTGAGCTCAACCTGAATAAGTATTTTCTATCCTCTGTGTGAGATATTGACTTTGGCCAATACTTAGCCAAATTCCTAGCCTTCCAAGCTCCTACTTCCTTGCCTTGTCCCCTTTGGAATTATCCCCTATTTAATGGGGATACTCCTCAAGTTACAATTGCACAATCCCTATAGGCCTTCCTTTGATTGCATGCACCATTGGTTTAATTAGCTGATTTTACAACTCATATTACATTGTCCCTAAAATCCAATCTCAATTTGGTCTTTCTTTAATATGGCATCCATGTGTTAATTATGAGTGAATCTTTAGTTTATTAGTTTATCACTATAGGAAGCACCACACTACACTTCAGGCAACACCCCATTATTGGACAAGAAGCACCCTGCTACTACATGTTTCACCCCACTATTGTAGGTTCTACACCACTACTTCAAGTTACACCCCACTACTACAGGTTACACCCCACTATAGGACCTCCCACAAATTCCTCCATCAATTGGAACTAATTTAATTGAATTTAACTCAATTAGGCTGAATTAAATAATTACAAGTCAAAATAAACTCAGTTGTGCTCCTATTTATAAGAGACACTCTACATGACTCTAGTTAGACCCTCAACTCGAATTAACTAAGCCAACTAAGTCAAATTAACTTAGTTAACTATTACAAGTTTTCATGAGATATGGAATTACATTTTTATTCCCAATTTAATTCAAGGATAAATTAAATTAGGATTTTTCTTCAAGTTATTTTTAACATTTCTTATTGTTATTTTCAACAGAGAATACCAGAGATAAACAAATTTTGATATACATGATTGCCTACCTTGTAACTTACACATTAAATTCATAATTTGTAACTTCTCAAGGAATAATATAAAATAAATAATAGTACATACTAAAATGTCGTTGATAATTCACCTACATTAACAATTTTAAGAATACAAGACTCACACAAAGTTGAGAAATATTAGTAAATAGCAATGAAAATAAGTTAATGTCAAACAGATAATTAATCCAACAGATATTTAATCCATCTCTTTTTGTTATTGTAGAAAACTAAACAATCATGTGAAAGCACATATTTATCTACCTTTTGTTGTTCCAAGATGAAAGAAAGAAAGTGTGGCTACCTTTCTTGCCAATCCGTGCTTAACAGAGAAACGAATCTTGCCAATCCGTGCTTAACAGAGAAACGAATCAAACAATATAAGAGGAAATTTCCATTAACGAAACACACTGAATAATAACTCATTTGGTTCCACTTGTGAAATAAAATTTAACAAACCAAAAAAATTCTCATGGTGGGTGACTTGAAGAAATTTAATGTACCAAGAAAGAATTCAGATCAGGATGTTTCCTCAAACAATGCCTAAACACCTCGTCTTCATGCTTGCAAAGACCTCAGATGGACTCAAATCAAATTTACTTGTACAAACTCTCTCAATAAATGTAGACAACACAATATGCACATACCAAAATATTAAAGAAAAGGAAAAAATATATTCTAATACCAACTTACATAACACAATGTTCACATACGATTGTTATCACCCGATCGATAATAGTTAAAATTACCATTACACTGCCAACTGCTACATGCTAAATTTGAAATCATTACTAGGAACTCGGTTCAACTTATTCAGGTTGTCTTTGGATAACAATTACCCATTCCCTAAAAGAGGGGAAAGTATTTTTCACATTAAAAGAAAGAGAAATTTGGTAATGATGTCGTGTCAAGGGCTAGTCTGCCAACGTGGAAGCAAATACAAATTGAAAAATAATTTACGTGTTTTGAGGCATAAAACGAGAAGAAGAGTGGGGATCACATAACTAGATCTACCTTATTGGCATGTTGGTGGATGTAACCGTCCCCTCATTTCCTATGGTGGTGTCTTTGAGGATAGCCTTATCTTCTTTTCTTGTAATACGGATACTAATTTTTTTAATGGATTTTTAACAAGTATTCTCCAAAGCACAGGGTTGAAAATGGTAGTCGTTATGGTGTTTGTATATAGTATGTACTTTCTCTTTTATCTAAATGTTTCACTTATATGTAATCGGTAATTTCAATAGCATTACTTAATAGCAATTGAACCACATGATGCAAAGGAAGCATCATAAGGTGGTAACATACGAAATCAATAAATCACTTGTTTTGTTAGCTAAAGACGAGGAACATCTAAAAATTTCTTTTTTCCAAGTGGAACTATTGCACATCCATGTCTGCAGGTCCACATATGCCACTGTAAGTAGTTACTTGTAACTTGTATATCTTATGAGAAGAAGAAGCACCACCTGGTGACTAAGAATTGCATGTCATCATTCTCAACAAGTCCAAACAACTCCCATTCTGATACAAACTTATGGGTTCCTAATATCAAAATATCCACATCAAAGTTAAGCTATGATGACCACTAAGAGAAATGAAATGGATTCATGGAGCAATATTTGTTGGGTGAAGGCATCAATTCAAGAAAACTACTCCATATTTATGTCATTCATGAGCAATAAAAAAACAAATTCAAACATAAAGTCCATTTTTTTATTCATAAAAATACAAAATTTTATGAAACATTTTTAGGCTCAAGCAAATGACATGGGAAAATGCACTAAATCCAAATATTCTAGATGATGCATGTTCTAAAGCTTCACCAAAATGTATCAATCACGAGTCTAATCACACTAAAAATGTTGATTTAATTGGATTTAAACAAAAAATAGTGTCTAAATGCACATGAACGTGTTTGTGTGTGAGAGAGAAGGAGATAAATAGTTTGATGGTCTTGGTGAATCATGGTAGATCACTTCATATCATAAAAGACAACTTTCATGTGAATCCAGATTATACAGTAACAATAATTTACATTAACAAAAATATAGACTTTAGAAAAGGTGTCATAGCTAAAGTGTTAGCCTTATTATACAACGCATGTTCACCCTGGATAGGAGCGAACGAATGAATGGATGAAATTTCAAAATCCTTTACATATTTTGGATACTTTAAGGAATTTTTCCTTGCAAACTATGTTGTATCTCAAAATAGAAATTTCAAATTTCAGTGATTATGCCATGGAATAGTTACATTTAGGAGAATGGAGCCTGTGCAAACCTGGATGAGGTAACAACATCAAAATATGTAGAAGCATTTTCCTATTTCTTATGAAAACATATCTAATTCTTTTTTAGAAATAGTAGGATCTCTGGATGTTTGATCTCTACTCTTTGTAATTTTCTATGTGGGTTTTGAAATGGAATGAACATGTGCCTTTGTTGGGGAACTGCCTCTAAGATATGGAGGCACGAGTATGTTTGAAAGGGACTAAGATGAAGGACTATAAGAAACACCGAACATTGGATGATCAAAATTACATCTCAGTCCACACTTACACATACCATATTGGTTGTAATAGGTGCTTTCCTTGGGTCATATATTGCCTAAGGCTATTTAATATTTTAGACATAAAATAATTAGGCTTTAGTTAGTGTTTCTTGTGTAGGACCATTTTGATCAAATGACTGAACAAAATCAACAAAATCATTAGGTGGATCACATCATAAATAGCCCAATTTTTCTACAAATTAATTTTTTCCTTTTTTTCTATGAATGGAGAAGGTCCATATCTGGCATAAGAAAATTCCACAGACTCTAAAACAACTGATAGAGCATCTTTACATTTGGGTTATTATACCTTATGTAACATGTTTATATGAGATTTTTTATTAATTGAAGTGTCACTCATGGCATCACTTCTACCCATACACATGTTTTTTTCCTGAGCTCACAAGAGCTAAATATTACATGATACCGAATTTCCGTAGACTTTTTCTCTCACTTTTATTTTTATTTTTTTATTGATATTCTTAAATCTTTTTTCACATTTTTAGGGATTAAAGGGATTTTTTCTCATGGATATTGGACAAGGCCATCATATTGCTCACTATAAACATTCCCTGTAGCACCTTCAGAATCATAGTCATGGTCTGAAATGTTACATTGTTGTTGTATATCCAACCCTCAAGTGTGTCTAAATACTTTGCTTCTATCAATTAGTGAATTTTACATTTTTTATTTTCAATCGGTTTAACGTCGAAAAGGTTTAATTTTATATAACATCAAAAATCAAACCAAAACACTTCCATTATAACTATAGGCTATCTTTTAGACAATTCCATAAACTGTAAAACAGTATATAAAAAATAGGTATATGCCCATTTTTTCTTGAAAAGTGCATTACTAAGTGCATGTATTAAGGATATGATTGTAAGAGACAATGCTAGCGTCTCTTTGTGTCTCCTATACCAATATTTTGGAATTCCATGCTTAATTATATGTATATGATGAATGGAACAAATGGCCCTAAGAGGTCATGTAGAGTCTCACAGAGATTTGTTATAATTATTGAAATGAATGATTATTATTTGCAGAACCCCAGACCTGAAAGGAGCTTCTAACCAATGTTTATCACAAAGGAAAAAATCGCAATTCAAGAAGGAGCCATGACACAAAAGTGCATCTAGCCACTACAAATGAACCACAATTTCAAGAGCTTCCTTGAGTTACCACCGAAGCGACCGAAAAGCTAGAGGGAGCCACGAGTCACCATTCTAAGAAGTGTCATAAATCATGAGCCTAAGACACTAAGAAATGATGCCTAGCATGCAACGTGGTATAGAGTCACCCTTGCATTTAACCACTAGCCTAAAACCATTGACAAGAATTTTGAAGGATTTCGAAACATATTTTCCCATGAAATTTGGGTTGCATTTAGCGGAGGCTAATTCCTGTTGATAGTAATTTAATGGTTGTATGTGGGTGGCCACCCATTCAAGAGGGAGAGTGATCGAAGGAAAAATCCATGCTGACAACCAAAAAACCACACCATGCATCAAAATTTCATAAGCTTAATAAATTCACCAAGAAATTCACAATAGACAAAGAATGGGTGATATAGTTTACACATGCAACAAATGAGATGGAAAATCTAGAGCCTCCGAATTGTGATGAAACAAAGGATTCTTTGAAAAGACCAAACAAGGAGGGTAAAGCATGGGGGATATTGTAGGCTTCAAATCCATATTGTAATCAAATTAGGTGGGGGTGTCCAAGTGCAAAACCCTTGGTAAGGAAGATGCCCTTATACTGAGAATACTAGAAGAAAGTTAGAATTAGTCCAATTACATATTACGATGAAAGAATGACCATTAGAGGCATGACTAACCGAAAGTAACATGGAAAATATCATATTTCTCTTTGACTAATGTTCCTTAAGAAATAGTATATATGACAAAAATAAGCCGGAGGGAGGACATTGGCTCACATTCACACCACCCTCATTCGAAATTGCAAGGAACCACTAAAAATCATAATAAAGAGCCATAATATTTCGTGAGGTAAATAAGATGTGGAGTACAATGAGTAAGTCCCTCCTGGTGTGGGCATATTTTCAAGGTGAATTTGAGCATGTTCCAAGTGGCTACCTGTCCATTTTGTCCTAGATCACTTGCCTAAAATCGTCAAAGTTATGCACCTACCATGTGGAAATAATAATAATAATAATAATTCATGATAAAAGGAATTAATATATAAGTTAAAAAGCATGTAACAAGATTCTTAGCCATGGATATTCACCACCACCTTATCTTGGAGATTCTTAATTTTTAAATGGCCTTTTCTACAATACTAGATCTTATCAATATCACATGCCAAAAAAAAAATTCACTTCTGGATTATATGACATTTTTTAAAATTAATGAAATATAATTAAAAGGGAAGAAAAAACATTATTAATTTGGAAATAAATATGAAATTTTGATTTGTGTACACTATTAAGAATATTCTAGAAGTTATATCCCTACTCTCAACCAAAAATTATGGAAGGCATATTCTAAAAGGCCTTGTCTACCCAGACCACAATTTCACTAAACAATGAATTTCTCTCTAGAATCTAATGAAAACTTATTCAAGAAATCTTCTATTTGGAGTGTTCAAATATTTGTTTGGATTGCGAAAATAGATTCAGCATCATCAAAAAGACTTGGGGCGCTCAAAATTCTGAAGCTCAACAATGATAATCTAGATTTTCGAAAGTTTTTGCAAGATTTTCTCAAAATCATGTTGGAATTTCTATTATTTTCCAAACTAAATTGTGACCTATTTAGACTATATTGTTTCTAAAATAGAAATTCCCAATAACTAAAGATAAATGTAAATTTTTAATAGCATTTTACATAACACAACAAAATATCGATTTTAATTACTAGTAAGGCATAATCTTATGTGATTGGACTCTCGTAAAAATTCATTGTAATGACAATTCCTTCACATTGTTGTGTTGTTCTGCACATATTCAACTGTAATCCATTCATGTGTATAATGACAATAAATAAGAACTAACACTGTAATTTAAGTTATGTGTTTAAACATTATTGACTCGATGATTCAAAACATAACAGTAAATTAAAGCTTGGGATTGAATTACAAGGGATTGGCCATTTTGTTTAATAACATTTGAAATATATATATTTCTTAATTAGGGTTCAATTATCTTGATGACAATTTAATGTAACTGATATATATATATATATAATTATATATATATATATATATATATATATATTATATATATATATATATAAAGAATAGTTAAGTAAATGAAAAGGAGTGCCCACAGTGAAGTTTTAAACATTTGTAGGTAGCAATGGTTCAAGTAGGGACTGCAATTTGGAGACCATCGCTCTTATAAAATTAATGTTAATTGATAGAAATGGATAAATTTAACATTAACTCAAAGTGTTGGTATGTTAGTTACCTCATTCACAATACCTTTCGATATTATTATATATATATATATATATATAATATATATATATATAAAAGTTTTTGTAGATTTAATTGTTAATTTTAATTAATATTAATTATATCATTTTTATAAATAAAATTTATTACAATATTTTTATATATCAATAAGATTGTATAAGTTAAAAAAAATCACATGAATACTAAAAATTCAGAGATAAACATTAAGTCGTTTACCAACTCTTTTCCAATATTTTCAGCTATTTAATTTTAAAAGCTCACTTTCAAGTATTCTCAACTATTTCATTTAAAAAGATTCATTAAAAAATTATTTAATCGCACTAGTATTATAAAAATATACACAACAATGGAAAAAACACCACAAACCCTACAATTAATGCAACCATGTTGAGGCATTTAGAATGGTGTTGGATAGGCAAAAAACAAAGGCCATCCTAAATTGATTGCCATGTAGAGAAATGGCGATCGTAATTAAGTTGAGCTTTCTTGCAAAACTTCCTAGTCTACCTTTCATTTATCGAAATCCTTCAATTGTTGGCTTAGGTGCTCCAATACCCCTGTTGTAGTGGCTACAACCACCCTCCAAAATTTTACCTTAACTTTGTTTTGGAGCCTCCCTACTGACCATCCTCAACAAAATCTCTTACACTATCAAGCACATCACTTTCAGTTGTTTTATAGAGTCTTTTCAGCATATGAATGCAAGTTTGTTCCACCCCCTTCACAAGATGCTTTCCAGACTTAGTGCCAGTTGTTAGTTGAGCATCTCCCTCTAAGAATTGTGCAATTCTAGAGGGGAACCAACATTCCTTCCAGAAATTGCACAAACCTATCTTGGCACCCAGCTAGGCTCTAGAATTGCGTAATTCTTCCTGATAGTCTTCCTCTAAAAAATTGTGCAATTCATCCTAGAAGAGCTACTCAGCTTAGAAATTGTGTAATTTTAGGCAGTAGTCACCTACTACTCCCATAAATTGCGCAATCCCTCAGCGACAGCCAACCCAACAGCTAGCGAAAATTGTGCAAATCCAGGCAGGTAGCCTACTTCGCTCAGAATATGCGCAATACAGTAAGACAAGCTTCCTTGAGAAAATTACGAGGTATGACCTAGGATAGCTGCTCAGCTCAAAAATCTCAAGGTACAGTCGGACAGGCTTCCTTGAGAAAATTGTGAGGTCTCGCCCAGGAGAGTTGCTTATCCCAAAAATTTCACAATCCTGGGAGATAGTCAACTGTTCCTCTTAGAAATTACGCAATCCCTCTGGGACAACCATCTCTCCTCAGCCAAGAAACTACGTAGATTTTCATGCTAGACTCGCAAACTGATGCATGTGTCTTCAGGTTGACCAGTTCCCTTAGGGATCGAGAAAAATTAATTTTCATACATGGACTGCTTCTCCCAAGGATGCATGCAAAGGCATCCCTTGATTCAAGGATCTATTTTTAGCAGCTGGAGGTTACATGGAAGGATCATTTCTGAAACCTCCTGCCAAGTGTCTATTTTCCTAGATTTGTGACATATGCATCACAACCTTGATTTTATGAAAACTCAGTAAATTGACTTTGCAAATCTCATTCCTCACATCAACCTTGTGGCTCTAACATCACACATTTCATCTACGAGTCGTCGGCACATTCAACTCAGTTGTTTTTGTTGTAGATCTAACCCAAGAGTATAAGATAATAGAAATAACCCAAGAATAACAAGATAGAAATAGATAGAAATGCTTCTTTATTATCAAAACCCTTAAGGTAGGGAAACACCATACATTCACTCCTTAAGGAAGGAGAATACACCACAAGCCATATGCTTGTTCATACAAGAATACTTCTCTTCACGTCTCTCCATATGGAGTCTCTAGCCTCTATATAGGCCTCATACATACAATACCATGCATCGTTACCATGGTTTCCTCATACCATCAATGAATACCATGGGCCCCTTACATTATTATTAACTACTTGTGGTCCCTTACATGACATGGGTTAACCACCTTATTTATTACTATGGCTCATCCCCTTATTACATTATTACCTTGGGTACCTCCCTCGGTACCCCAATATACCTAGGGGGGTAATATGGGGTACCAAGGAAGGTACCCAAGGTAATAATGTAATAAGGGGATGGGCCATAGTAATAAATAATGTGGTTAACCCATGTCATGTAAGGGACCACAAGTAGTTAATAATAATGTAAGGGGCCCATGGTATTAGTTGATGGTATGAGGAAACCATTGTAATGATGCATGGTATTGTATGTATGAGGCTTATATAGAGGCTAGAGACTCCATATGGAGAGACATGAAGAGAAGTATTCTTGTATGAACAAGCATATGGCTTGTGGAGTATTCTCCTTCCTTAAGGAGTGAATGTATGGTGTTGCCCTACCTTAAGGGTTTTGATAATAAAGAAGCATTTCTATCTATTTCTATCTTTTTATTCTTGGGTTATTTCTATTATCTTATACTCTTGGGTTAGATCTACAACAAGTGGTATCAGAGCACTTTCTTGGGCACAAAAGTGGAGATTTTTTTTTTACTTTTTGCAGGATTTCAAGGGCGGCGAGTTTGCAGATCAGATCTGTATGTTTTGGTTCAAGATATACAAAATATTATTGCAGATCTGTATTCTTTGTGAAAAAATAGACGATTTAAAAAAAAAATCGGTCAAATCGGAGTCCGGATGAAGGAGATATCGCTGATTTAAAAATCAGTGGATTTGCAGATAATTTTTCATGACGGCGAGTTTGCGGCGCAGATCTAGATGTCCTGGTGCAAGATCTACAAGATATGAAATCTTTGTGAAAAAACATCCAAATTCAAAAAAAAAATCAGGCGAATCGGAGTTCGGATGAGGGAGATATTGTTGATTTAAAATCAGCACTTTTTTCAGAAATTTTGGGTGACGGCAGGAGAGCAGTAGCGCAGATCTGGAATTCTAGTGTCGGGATCAGGATTTCTATCACATGGGCAGATGCAGAATGGTTGTTGCATTTCCAAAAACAGGTTATAATAGAGATTCTGAGCAATATTGACGAAACTATGACATTTTCAAATTTTCGCCAAGTAAGTGGATTTTTTCAAACCTTCATGGCTTCTAGCAAGGAAACTTTTACAGGAAAAGATGATGGTCCGACTATTGAAGAATTCATAAAGGAACTAAACAGTAGGTATGGGAGATATTGGAGGGTGTGGTTTAATTTAAAATATGAGGCTACAAAATGGTGGGTCTCACTTGACCGCAAGCAGTTGACCAAACTTTCAGATGCAGAATTTGAAAACGTCCTTTTGGACAAATGGTCTAAGGCTAGAAAAAAGGAGAATGAAACACATAAGGGGCTATTTCCTACTGGTATATCCTTACTGCAGGTTCATGGATTGATTCAGAAGGAGAAGATCATTGTGTCTATAAATCCTAGTTGCAAGCATAATTTTATCAGTGTTAATTTGGCCAAAAAATTGCAAGTCCCAACAAAACACATTGAAAATACACAAGTGGATGATGAGGATGTTCAAGTGTACAAGGATTTGAAGATTTCTATGGATAAATATGTGTTGCATGGTGATTTTTATGCTTCAGAAATAGATAATATGGATGTTGTTTTGGGATATCCTTGGATGGAATCCATGGGTACTATCAATATTAATGTACAAAAGAAATTCCTGAAGCTATGGTATAAAAAGAAGAAAATTACATTACAGGATATTTCCACCCATAAACAGGTAGAGCACATAGAGGCTGAAGCAGAAGATGTTCAAGGGACTGACATATCAGATGATGAGCCTTTGATGATCGACAATCAAACACAAACAAAGGCTGCAGAAAGAAAGGTTACAGGTGATGATACATCAGAGGAGGGCTCAGTGGTTGAAGTCATATTGAAAAAGAAGACACCACAACAGGCACCACAACACAGTGAAGTCAAGAAAAATCCATCGTGGGTTAAAACTTCAACATATCATCACCCACATCACCCCACAAGAAAACAACCAACAAGATGGCAACCTATTAGCCACAAGGACAACAACCGCCATATGATGGATAATGAGGAGCAAAGATCCACCTTCTACACATCAACATAGAAGAGCTGCCATGGTCAACTTCCATATCAACCGAGTGAGGCACCACCGAGATCGAGGGTTCACCTTTCTCTTGGATGGCTAGATGCACATGCATGGTACCAGTGGACTACTCTTTTGAGTAGATCTTATTATTTGTGTTCTTCCCATGTTTCAGGGACGGAACATGCTAAGGGGGTGGAATTGTTATATACCTAGGGGGGGTTAATATGGGGTACCGAGGGAGGTACCCAAGGTAATAATGTAATAATGGGATGGGCCATAGTAATAAATAAGGTGGTTAACCCATGTCATATAAGGGACCACAAGTAGTTAATAATATTGTAAGGGGCCCATGGTATTAGTTGATGGTATGAGGAAACCATGGTAATGATGCATGGTATTGTATGTATGAGGCCTATATAGAGGCTAGAGACTCCACATGGAGATATGAAGAGAAGTATTCTTGTATGAACAAGCATATGGCTTGTGGAGTATTCTCCTTCCTAAAGGAGTGAATGTATGGTGTTGCCTTACCTTAAGGGTTTTGATATCAATAAAGAATCATTTCTATCTTATTTCTTGGGTTCATTTCTATTGTCCTATATTTTCATATAAGATCTATAATATTTTTGGGTTAGATCTACAACAGCAGCTAAGGCAACAAAGGAAACTGCATGGCTTAGGAAAATTTTGGAATATTTGCAGGAAAAAAAAGTGCAATCAACTCCTCTTTTGATTGACAAAACTTCTACAATAAAGTTGGCCAAGAACCCAAAGTTCCACGATCAAACGAAGCATGTCAATACAAAATACCATCTAATATGACATCATGTCGAGGCCAAAACAATACACCTATTCCATTTTTCCATATATGAGTAGATTGCAGAGATATTCACCAAAGTGCTCGGAAGAGTAAAGTTTGAAAGACTCAAAATGATTCTTGGCCTCACCAACATCCCTTCAGATTAACGGGTGGAATGCTGACACCTAATATTTGGGATTAGGTAAATCCATATAAATATTGGAAATAGAAAAATGAAGAGATTTAGAAGATGAAGATACATTTGGAGTTGAAACCTAATAGTCTCCCTCTCGATGTATATACCCATGTTCCATATTAATGTAAAGAACAATTTAATTTGTGGAGTTAACTCCTGGTCTAAAAATATCATTTCCTAATATCCAAATCATTTTTGGGCCAAGACATATTCGTTGGCATAGTTATAATTCCTTGTTTAGGGTCAAACCATTAGCTAATTCTCTGGAATTGGACTTGAAAGTTTCTCCAGAAGTGTTGTTTTAATTTTTAGCTAGTAGAAGTGTTGTTTTATGTTTTTCATTGCCTTTCCCAAGTGTTGCATACATTACCCAGTTTTTTCACTAATGGTCATCATTGCATTACTCTCTCCACATGCTTCATTTTTCTTATGTTTTATTTATTTCTACACTTGTTTTATTGGCATGCATCATAATTCACTCATATCTGAGACCATCATCATTCCGCCCTTTAGATCTACTCATTTTCACAATCTTATTGGGCAGATCTGGGCTTTCTTGGCCTAGATCTTTCTCCTCCCTAGCATGTACTACGTATTTTTGGATCTCAAGGCTCTACCTTAGCCCTAGGAATTGCACAGAGCCTTCCAAGGCCTGGCTCCAATTATGGATTGTGAAGTTCCAGGAGCCAATCATGAGCCTTAGTCACTGGGATTGTGCAATGGAAGTCCCACCCGGGCTAAGCCTAATTAAACTGCGCATTGCACAATTCCAGTCAGCAAGACTTCCCCACTAGTAGCTAGGACTGTGCAATGCACAAAACCAACTCGTAGTCAGTCACCTCTAAGAGCCAGGATTACGCAATTCTTCCCAGTAGTTTCCTAGTTTGTTGTTTGTTATGTTCTTGAGGTGCTTTTGATTTCAAGTTGACATTTGCATGCCATGAGTGTCCTCTTTGTCTCTAGGTACAACAGTTGTTGAGAAACTCTCAAACCATTAAAAGTAACATGGCTTCCAAGAGAGTTTCATCAAAGGATACTGTCAAGAGTAGCACTGGGGAAGAAATTGAGCAGGTGTCAGTGAATTTTCCATTTTATGCAGACACTTAACTATTTATTGAGAAGGGCATGAAGTTAACATGGAAAGAAATCAAGGATATCTTTACAAGGGACTTCAAGGAAGATCTAGAATATCATAAGGTTTATGCCAATATCCACCGGTTAGGCTTACATAAGGTTGCATGTAGGTACCCCTCCTTCCCTTGTGTGGAAATCATACACTGGGTTGTCTTACACAAAGATCCCGAGACTATGTCATTGAGTAGTGCCAGTGGGATACAACTTGCTACCTTCAAGATGAAGAATTATCATCAGATGTATCACTTACCTTAGCTGATGAACCACATGTATACACTTTTCTTTGCCACCCATAACTTTGTAAGCACCATAGATATTATAAAGTGTTAGGTGAAAGAGTGATCGAAGTTCATATCAATACCCAATCATGTTTACAAGACAGAGTCACTTGGAAAGGCCTACCAACTCTTGCCTACCAAATCTTGATCATATTTTCAAGCTTATTATTCGGTCAAGACGACAGAGAGACCTTTTTGGACAATTGGGTGGTTGTGTTGGACCAGTTGGTGAATGATGGAAGGCCATTCGATAGGTCAGATCTGTTGGCTCATCATTTCAAATTCCATGTGACAAGCAAGATTATACATGTCCGCCTATTTACTTGATGCAATTTGTGCCCAGCATCAGTTTCCTAGCATGCGTTGGACATGGACACCAAAAGAGAATGTCATCAACATTTATTTGAAGTTTCTTTTTGAGTGTAGCTAACGAGGAGTTATCACGAGGCTAGCTAACCATTTCATAATCCCAATGTACAAATTGATCTTTGAGAAAGATCCACCTTCCATGCCCCAAGAAGTGATGGTGGAAATACTTAACATTACATATTAGTATTCCTCATCAGGTGGAACCTGTAGAAATTTGAATAATATAACACTTATTCACAGAGATTATCCTGATTATACACTATTTTCGGAATGCATGCATAATACATAACCTCCTCTACCATTGATCATAAATTTGCTGAATTAAAAAAAAAATTGCATGCGCACATTGAAACATCAGTCACACATATCAACACAGTATGTAATGGGGAAAGCATACAGCTTAAAACCCCCGACTATCTGTATATTTTAATGATAGAGAACATGTAATGATACATAGTACAATACTCCTCACAAGTACTCAGTACTATCTCCACATGCTACACACAAACTAGCTTAGATCTGAACAAGTCACGGTTTCAAATCTCCTCCAATGTTTGCCTGCCTCTACTGCACAATCTAAGTTGAGAATAGATGAGATCCAAGTTGGAATCTCCTTGGCTTGTACTGCGTAATCCTCATTGGAAATCTCAATCAATGATTGTGCAAATCTCATGCACAACTATAGTCACAACTAATAGTAGTCTCACCCTTTCACCCACCTCTAACACTTGTCTCCACTGAACTGTCCATGCACTGAGTTAACTGATGTATTCTTTAGTTGATTTATGAGTTAATAATTAGTGAATTAATTAATAAGTAATTCACACCACTCATCACTAGTGTATTTGTCAGTTAGACTAAATACAACTAGTTCAACTAAGCCAAACTGAACACAACTCCATCAACTCCTCAATCAATTCCACCAAACTCAATCACTTGAGTTCTAACTGAAGTCCATCATGCAATAGCTCAACTAACCCATAGGAAAAGCATATTTCCTTATGGCAGTTGCATGTTCCACATCCGTAGCTCGAACTGAAGTGCTGCAAGAGGATAAGATAATGTTTATAGTCCAAATATTATTAAGAGCTAATAATATTCGACTGTTCTATTTTTTGACTGGCAGTCTAAAAATAGACTCCGCCCATATGTCTAAAAATAGAGGTCCATCTATTTTTTACCAACATGACCAATCATCCATAAATAGCATCCTGCAACTCATAGACCATGATCCATATGTCTAAAAATAGACATAGTCTAAAAATAGACTGTGCGCCAAAAATAGCCTGCGGGACCACTTAGTGAAGGCAACTTCTTTTCACTAAGCTCCATCATCTTGTTGCATTTTAAACAAATCATGAGGCATGGTTTATTGACTCAGGTCCATCCTTTCACTTCACTCCCCATAGAGAGTGGTTCTGCGAGTATGAGAAATACGATGGTGGTGATGTATTCTTAGGGGATGATAGGAAGCCTAGAATCGTTGGACACGGAAAAGTAAAGTTAAATTTGCAAGGCGGAAGGATTATAACACTTTTGGGTGTTTTTCATATTCCTGCATTGGCCAGAAATCTGATTTCTGTAAGAAAGTTGGATGATGCAGGTGTAAAAATAGTGTTCGAGAAAGATACCTGCAAGATGGTTTGGGGAGCACTAGAATTGATGCGTGGAGTTCAGATTATGACTCTGTACAAGATACAAGGTAGCATTGTTGTTGATGGGGGCAACAGTTCTGTGGTTCTTGAAAGTGGAGCAGAATATCTAGTGGTCTCTAGAGAAAAGACCATGCTATGGCATCAAAGACTTGGACATATTGGAGAGAAGGGCCTTCAAATACTTCAGGGTAAAGGTATGATATAAGGTATGACTAATAGCTCTCTGGAATTTGATTTTTGTGAAAATTATGTATATGGGAAGTAGAATCGAGTGAGTTTCCCCTCTGATGGTAAGAGGGCGAAACAAATATTAGAGCTTGTGCACAGTGATGTGTTTGGGCCTGTGAAGGTTCCATCACTGGGTAAGTCTATGTACTATGTATCATTTATAGATGACTTCTCAAGGAATACATGGATATATTTCCTCAAGAAGAAATCTAAAGTCTTTGACAGGTTTAAAGAATTTAAGGCTTTGGTGGAAAACTAGATAGAGAAGAAGATAAAGGCATTGAGGACAGATAACAATGGAGAATTTTGCAAGAAGGAATATGAAGAGTTCTGCAAGAAGTTTGGTATAGAAAAATATAAGACTACTCTATACATGCCTCAGCAAAATGGAGTTGTAGAAAGAATGAACAAGATGTTGATGGAAAGGGAAAGAATCTTGCTCAGTGGTGCTGGGTTAGGAAAATAATTCTGGGTAGATGTGGTGGAGATTGCATGTTACCTGGTCAACAAATCACCTTCATCAACGTTGGAGTATAAGACTCCACAAGAGTTATGGACTGGTAAGAAACCCTCTCTTTCACATCTTAGGTTATTTGGATGTGATGCATATGTACATGTTCCAAAGGAGAAAAGAACAAAGTTGGATAATAAATCTGAAAAGTGCACCTTTATTGGGTATAAGGATGGTTTAAAGGGTTATAAGCTTTGGAACCCAGCAACAAGGAAGGTTGTGTACAACCAAGAAGTGGTGTTTAAAGAGGTGAAAGATGTTATTAAACATTATGTCCAACCAAAGGAACCTGAGAAGATAGAGTTTCAGCTAAAGGAGGAAGAATCATACTCTATAGTAGAAGAGGAAAAAAAAAAGATGAAGAGCCACAAACTATGGTTGTGAGAAGATCAGTTCGAGAAAGAAGGTAGCCATCAAGGTATAGTCCATCTGCTTTCTGTTAAAATTTTTCTTTATCTATTACTGATGATGATCCCAGAACTATGAACTGGAAGCAGTAGATTTAGAGGATGGCAAACTTTGGAAAGAGGCCATGGTTGATGAAATGAAATCTTTGCATAAGAATGAGGCTTGGGATCTGGTGGAGTTGGCAGCTGGAAGGAAACCCATTGGAAGCAAATGGGTGTTCAAGAAGAAGATGAATGCAGAAGGAAAGGTGGAGAAATACAAAGCTTGGTTGGTAGAAAAAGGTTATTCTCAGGTGTCAGGAATTGATTTTGGTGATATTTTTTCTCTTGTTGCCAAGGTAGCTTCTATTAGATTACTTTTATTTTTTGCTGTTGCTTTTGGTTTTGAGGTAGAACATATGGATGTAAAGACATCATTTCTTCATGGGGATCTAGAAGAAGAGATCTACATGAAGGAACCTGAAGGATTTGCAGTGAAGGGTAAGAAAGAACTGGTATGCAAGTTAAAAAAGTCTCTGTATGGGTTAAAATAGTCACCAAGGATGTGGTATCAAAAATTTGATACATTTATACGGGGACGTGGCTTCACCAGAAGTAAAGTAGATCACTGTGTGTATTTTAAATTAATTGGTGACTATGTTATTTATCTAGTCTTGTATGTGGATGATATGTTGTTGGTTGGAAATGACAAAGAAATTATCGAAGATTTGAAGACCCAATTGTCCTCCAAATTCGACATGAAAGATCTTGGTGCTGTAAACTATATTTTGGGCATGGAAATTAAAAGATATCAGGCAAAGAGGAAGCTCTAGTTAAATTAGAGGAAGTATGTCGAGATAACACTGGAGAGGTTTAATATGTAGGATAATAAACTAGTGAAGGTTCCTATTCTTGTAGGTGTAAAGTTATCTGTTGAACATTGTCCCAAAACACAAGAAGAGGACGAGGACATGTCCTGTGTTCCATATGCAAGTATAGTTGGTAGCCTGATGTATGTGATGGTCTGTACTAGACTAAACATTTCACATGCAGTGGGAGTATTGAGCAAGTTTATGTCAAAACTAGGGAAGGAGCATTGGACAACAGTGAAGCGGGTTTTCAAGTATTTGTGTGGCACTAGTGATTATGGTTTTTGCTACTAAGGAAGACTAGGATTGGATAGGGTTTTGGATATCCGTGACATTGTTGATGCAGATTGGGCTGGAGATCTGGATTAGAGAAGATCTACAAGTGGGCATGTGTTTAACCTGTTTGGAGGTGTAATCAGTTAGATGAGTAAGCAACAATCTATAGTGGCACTATCAACTACAGAGGCAGAATACATGGTAGCCACTTATGCAAGCAAGGAAGAAATTTGGTTGCAGATATTGTGTTCAAGTATGGGGTTAGTACAAGGAGCTATAAGGAAAGACTGTGACAACCAAAGTGCAATTTTCTTGGCAAAGAACCTTGCTTATCATTCAAAGACAAAGTACATTGATGTTCAGTATCACTTTGTGAGGGATATGATAGAAGGAAAAAAGGTGTTGCTAGTAACGGTGGACACTTTGAAGAATATTGCAGATGCATTGACAAAATTTGTGAGCTTTGAGAAGTTCTCTTGGTGTAGAGAAACTATGGGCGTTGCAGGGCTGGACAAATGACTAAGCTCTCTTGTGGCCTCCTATGGAAAGAAAAAAACAAGTGGGATAATGTTGGGTGGTGTTATATTCTTTCCATGACTAGCCCCCCCTAGCTAAACCGGGGGGTTAGAGGGGGGGTGGAGCCCTCCCTTCGTTGCACCAATGCGTAGCAGGGGGAGGAAGCTCCCCCTGTACGGGGGGGTTTGAGGGGGGTAGTTAGCCCCTCTCTATGAGGTCTGGGACAACGCCCCAAATTTTTTTTTTGGACCCATGATTTTGTGCATGGTTTTGGGCATGATCATTTTCGGTCCATGTTATTGGATGATTCAGCATGTATATATATGTATTGTAACATTGAAAGGAACATAATGAAAAATCAATCTGGTAGTCTCGATTTTGGGATCCAGGGGAAAATATCTGTGTATATTTGTTTTATGTGTTATGCTATCGCTATTGTTTATTTTCTGTTTTTAGAATTCGTATGTAGGTAATTTCTGTACGGGGTTAAAACCTATAGTGATGATTTCAAATTTTTGTGACTTGCATGGCTATTATAATAATATATGACATGAAAACAATTTACATGATGACATTTTACACTATGACAGTAAGGACAATGACCTTACTTATGCAATGATATTTCTTGCACAATTATATGACAATAATTTTTATGACCTTGATGACAGTCACCATAAATAACAATGACCTTGTTTATATTAAAATGACCTTGAAGATGACAATGCTCGTATGAATATCAATAATGACATTATTCTCTATGGAAGGAGCCTATCTTCGTGATGGTCATGAGTAGTCTATCTTTGTGATTCTAGAATATTGATCTAAAAATTGAAGCAAAAAGACAATCTCTGTAATGTGACAATGATACAACATGACAATGCACTAATACATGATTACAATGACCTTGCTCTGATGATAGAAGATGGAAATGTTCACATGATTGGTACAATAACCTTGTTCGTATAGCATTTTATATGATACTTATGACAAAGGTCTTCTATGACAGAGTGCTCATGCTATATGATACAGTTACCATTGATATAGGGACCTTGCTCTTATGATATATATGGTTGTGATCTCGCTCTTGTGATAAATGACAGTAGGGCTATTGATGTTTTATATGGCTTGATAGTAATGATTATAATTGATAATGGTTCATAAAAATGGCAATGTCTGTATTAAAAAATAAAACCCATTGGTCAGTCTATGAAAGAGAGTATGAATCAAGAGATTCTGGCTCTACAGAATGCTCTACATTTTTCATCAACATTACACATTAAATAGAATACATTGTTTTAGGGAAGTTAGAACAACATCCTAAGAAATAGAAATTAATTCATATCCTAAGGCTATGTGAACCAACTCTACATATTCTAGGATATTCTCCATTATCTTCAGCATGAATCATCATGAAACGTTTGAAGGGTGTCATCATGGGAGGGGTTGAACATGGATCAATGAACGCAAATACTGTTCGCGATTGATATGTGTAACGAATTTGAAATTCCAAGTCTCCATTGGAGACATTAGGTGAAAGTCCAGGTTGATGTACGGTGTTGATTGGGAAATGCAAATTGTCGTATGTGCAAATTGATTTGACAAATGTTTGAAATCAACGTATTGTGACATATCACAATCAAATTCATAATTTGCATTCCCCCATCTTCTCACTAATCTGGGTGTGTTCTAATTTGCATGTGTTCACTTTAAATAACAACACATTGTGACATATGAGATATACGCTAGTAGTAATTTTGATTTTATTTGAAACATGTATTAGTGGGCCTTCCAACGAATATCATTAAAATTTGCCAAATGATGGGATTTAAACCAACAAGAAGCCAAGATATCCTTTGTTATCAGTTAATATTACATATATGTACAAAAAAAACATTTATCAACCAAAAACATTAATAAACTAAAACAATAAAACCAAAACACAATTATTAATAAATATTTTATCTGATAAAAAACTATAAACAATATAAAATTATAATAAAAAACATGTTAAACAAAAACATTTGTTTAATAAAAAATATTTATTAACAAATACACTTATGAACAAAACATAAACATCAATAAAAAAACATAAACATTATTAACAAAAACAATAATAAAAACGAAAAATTATCATATTAAATTGAAAGGAGCTCGGATTTTTTACGTGCTCATGTTTTTAGTCGACGTTTCGAGTCTGCAACTAGACACATTTTGTCCTGAAGATGAGTCTAGTTGCAGACTCAAAACGTCGACTAAAAAACATGAGCACTGTGAAAAATCCGAGCTCCTTTCAAAAATCACACCACAGTAGTCTGCAATCCAAGAAAAAATAAAAATAAAAAAAATCATTATAATGTTTTAGGATAGCATTTAAAGGAGACATTTATTTAGATGCTTCTTGTTTTTGTTTAAAAGGTTTCTATTTTGGTTATCAATATATAAAATTTATTTACAATATGATTGATACACTTCTCTTAATGTAGGTTTACCAAGCGAACGTGAGATCCCAATGTATAATGCGAGATGTTATGAAAAATGTAACAAGGAAAAATGGTAAAACATCACCTTGTAGATAGGGGTAAAACAACAAATTGTTGCAAGTGTTGTTCAATGGATATGAATGATAACGTGAAGTTACACAAGTGTCTTCATGTGACAAAATGACCATAAAGGAGAAAATGACACTTTACACTGATGAAATCAAGACCAAAAGCAAACTTAAAGTGAAATTAGAGGTATTTGACCAAAGAGACAAGAAGGGTCCCCATTTATTGTTAAAACACCAAAGGACATACATGGTAAGCAACCAAAAATCTCTACTATGACACATGCAGGAGAGGAAGAAATGAAACATAATATATCAACATTATGAGGCCAAGTGAAACAAATTTTTCTTTCAAAAAAAGTAATAGAAGCTAAGATGGAAGCTAATATTGATGGCATAGAAGAAAAACAGAAAAGAAACATAGATGATTTGAAGAAAGACACAGAAGGTTTGAAGGAAGGTTTCACAAAGTTGCTACAAGAAATGCTTCGTAATGGCGAAAAGGTGGTAGAGGAAGCTTATGATGAGAACAAAAGAAATGTTAATCATGATTTTATAGGCTCTAACATTGGATTGAAGACCAACCATATTCAAAAAATTGATATGAGGAAGTTTGATGGCAAGGATCCCATGGATACTATAGATCGAGAAATATTTTGATCTCCATAATATGAAAAACACACAAAAGGTATGCATTGCAACTTTATATTTAGAACCCAATCAATTTGTATCGTATCAATGGATTTTCTCTCATAAACGAATTGTCACTTGGTCATTTTTTACAGAGGAAATGATAGCACGTTATGAGGATATAAAGAGAAACACCTTCTTTAGCCAATTGATAAATTCCAAATCAAATGGGTCAATGGTGGAGCACATTGAGGACTTCCAAAAATTGAATATAATGGTAAATAATATTCCAAAGGAGCATATTATTAATGTCTTCATAGGGACTTTAAATGATAACATCCAACATGAGGTTTGTGTTTGGGAACCTGATTCATTGGAGAAGGAATTCATGTTCTCAAGAAAAATTGAAAGAAAAATTATGGAAACAAGGAATCCTAACTGTTACACAGTAATTTGTCACCGTTTGTCACCGTCTCTGTTACCCCTCTCCTGCATCTTGGAGGACCCATTCCGGGACTTGTGAGAAGTGACAAGACTTGAAACCACTTGCCTTATTCTCCTCTAAATATGAGTTTCATATGCCCTTAAGACATCTCCTGCTCATTGCCCCTAAACATATCCCTTTTTGCATTAGCGTTGGTGCCCTGTGTTATGCCTGCGCCAATGGGGAAAATCCTAATGAAAGGGCGCGCCATTAGCGCTCTGTCCTAGAGTCGCAATCACGCCAACCAGTTTGGGAAAAAATTCTCAAACACTCAAACCTCCGAAGTTTCTATCCACGTCATTCACCAAACTGATTCCAAGTTGAGTGAGGATGGTTTGGCTTCGAATCTCCTTGGATGGAAAGTAGTTTACCACCATTCCATGGAAGTTTCCAAGCGATGAAGCCAAATCCATGATTGTGGGGGATTGACCTTATCTCTTCCTTCTCCTCTATAAAAGCTTGTTCCCATGGCTTGAGCAAGCTAGTCTTAGTTCTAGTTCTAGTTCTAGTTCTGGTTCTAATAGCTTTGACTCTTGTGGAAATACTTGTGCTGAAAGGAAGATATCAAAAGGTTGGAGTTGCAAGAAGCCTTCTTTGTATCCATAAGGCTTTCACTAAGTAAGGAGACTTTGTCACTAAAGAGAGAGAGAGCTTGTCCCTCACCCCTTCAAGCTTTTGCAAGACTTGTGTAGCTGAACACCCAGCCAAAGGAGGACTTGACGTCAGGATGCTGGTTGTATTCTCCTTTGTTGAATATTAATAAATAGATGACTATCATTATGGTTCCATTCTCGTTGTACTTGTAATGGTTGATGTTGAATTATATCCTTCCTGACTGATGTATAATTGCATATATTAGATTTCACACTTGTGTTTTTGTTGTTCTCTTTGTGTGCAGGTGTCCATTCACGTGGATAGTGGAGGATCGTGACTGGCCAAGGCAAAGGAACGTGGGTGACGTCTCTTCTACAAGCTAAAGCGTTGGATCCCAAGTAGGTCTTCATCACCTACCCTTCTATTTGCAATTAGGAACTTGTGCTATAGCATTGTTTGATTGTTGCTAGACCCGTTCTGGGCTAGTAGGGATCGCCTCTATCCGTAGAGGGGATTTACCTCTCCAACAATTTGGCGACTC
>APFE031052458.1:6834-22479 GCA_000404065.3 Pinus taeda
ATCTTTGATTCCATCTAAATATTGTAAGTGGCAAAAAGGAAACTTGATAAACAAAAACAACTTTTATTTCTTGTTAGAGTAGTTTTCAATCTTACATCAAGCATTTAGTCTTGCATTAGGACAAATTTGCATCTCTTTTGGCATAAAATAGATTTGTTAACTTTTGAGTGTGAAGTATGAATGAATAGAAAAGAAAAGAAAAAGTTTGTTTCATTAGAAGTTTCCTTCTGAACCCTGTAGAAGATTACATTTCATCGAAAAAACAATGACAAAGTGCATAAGCATATAGTTAAGTTTTATTAATCTTTTTTGCGTCAAAAAACACACCACTAGTTTCACTTCCACCATCCTTTGACTTAAAGAACAACCCTTAAAATCAAGCGCTAATTAAAATCAACTAGAACTGTTTTATTTTAAGTTAAATACACAACAAGTTTTAGGATTTTAGGGCCTTGGAATAGGCGAGTGGAGAGTTAACTCTCCAAGGCCGCATTAAACGTCAAAACATAGGAGTCTGATTAAAGAGATAAAATCTAATAGCGTTAGGAAGACCAGGAAAGCTCTGAATCTAGGAGTTAAGCATGAGGGCCTGTGAAGACAGGGAAGAGAGATACCCCCTCTCCTACTTGTCCGAACTTACCTCAAGACCGTTCCGCCTGGCTTCTGTGACGAGTTGGTATCCTTAGTTGCCACTCCTAGGAAACTACATAGGTGGCTGTGGAGGGGAATCCCGTGGCACCTGAGGTTTACGTTGTATCACTCTCAACAGCACTACTGGAGGGCACCCTTGCGAAGCTTGGGGGCTTGCACCAGCGCAGACTGTTGTAGGAGGTCAGTGTAACTTCCTCTGATACCTTCACTGATAGGCCTGGGCCCTCATCACCCCAGACTATCTTCGGAAGGCCCTTTATTTTCCACTTTCTCGTATTTTGGTGTCCGGTCCTAATCACCCGGAGTGGAAATACTTGAAATTTGTTTTGATTGGCTGTATCTTTAGGGACTTTTAGTGGGTGCTTTGTGCTCTTAGTCGGCCTAGCTTTAAATTTTTTGAGTCTTTAGTTAGATTTTTAAACAAAGAATTCAAAGTGGCTGACCGATCTCCCAGACAGTCTCGTAGACTTCGTGGTCTCTCGCCACCAAGTGTAGAGCCTTCTCCGAGAAGGCGCAGAGGCAATAATACCGGTGGGTTTCGTCCCACTGCAATTGACGCATCGGGGATTGATCCTCCCCTCGGAGGCAATAGTATTGAAGCAACACCTGGTGCTTCCGTAGAACAAGAAAGGAACCCACCAGTTCCTTCTCAAGTTCCATTACAAGCGGAAGATAGTATTGAGGTAGAAGAACTTTCAGAGTCGTTAGCGGCTCCGAATTCTCCTCTACCGTCAAGTTATCCACACGTATTGCAATACGTCGGAACTCCGTCACAAAGACTGGCAAGTCCAGGTTACGCTACGCGCTTACCTTCAATGACTGCTACGGGAAGCATGGCTTCTACTAGTGCTATGACTACACAGACCCCTGTATCTGTGCAAGGAGGTGGAACTATTTCCATCCCCTCCATCTCGTTATTCGGACCTTTTACTAGCACGTCTGTTGTTGGGTCTACTTCCCTTCCATCCACGAGTGGAAGCTCCCAAACAAATGCTTTCGGTTCTGGGTACTTCCCATTTGGCGCCCAATCATCGGGCATTCCCTTAGCTCCGTTCGGGGCCGCCACGTCCACAATGAGTGCATCGGCTTCGTTCCAAGGTTTCCCATTTGGAAGCGGTCATATACCACACTCCAACCCTATGGTAGGATCTATGCCTTTTTCTTCAGTAGGACAAAGCAGTAATCCTTTCCAAGGTTGGAATAACCCTGGGCTTAGTAGTGCTGGAACTGGGAATCCATTCTACGGCCAATATTGGAACAGACTGTATACCACAGTTAGTTCATTCCAAAGCATTCCTCCCCTAGCTTCAGCTTGGAATCCATATCAGGGGTTGTCAACTCCTTACAGTCCTTTTGGAGGAAACTTTGCAGGGTTTAGTGGATATACGGCCAGAGTTGGTCAAAATCCGAGATTTACTGGGTCACAAGGTCTCCCTTTTGGCTCATCGAGTTCTACAGGATACTTCGGGCAGCCTGGTGCCTCCCAAAATCCAGGCCAATCTTTTCAGAGCTTCGGGACCGCCACCCAGTTAGGGTGGAATCCCCAAGCCCCGCCTAGACTTCCGTTTCTGGCAACGTTAAACTTGCTAGACCTCACTAAGTTAACTAATGACCCAATCAACTAGAATCCGGCCTGGCCTCCAGTCCCGACTAAACTCCCTTCGGATATTCCAAAATTCGAAGGGAAAAGTGGTGAGGACCCGGGCGACCACGTAACCACGTTTCACTTATGGTGCTCATCGAACTCCCTGATTGATGATTCGGTTAGGTTGAGATTATTTCAACGCACCTTAACTGGTAATGCGTATAAGTGGTATATAGAGTTGCTTGGGGGCAGATTTTCATCATTCACCAACTTAGCCAACATTTTCTTGAACCATTTTCAATTTCCCGTCCGTTATGATGCCGGAACCGAATTGCTGGCTACTTTTTGTCAAGATAGGGCAACACACGTTTCTGATCACATACAGGAATGGAGACAGAGAAAGAAGCTTATTAAAGCTAAAATCCATCCGGAATACTGTCTCGAGTGGTTCTTGAAGTCTTTGGTACCTGAGATCTCCACGGATGTCTGCATGTCAGGGGTCTTTTCCGAGGAGCAAGCCATTTTTAGGGCCCAACAATTAGAACTGATCTACTCTCAATCTGGGATCCTGTCAAAGTACTTGCCAGATGCTCTTGGATCTAAGGTCAATGTAGCTAAGCCGAAGCCAGGTCCCCACGCGGATGGCATTGTTGGGTCAGTAGACACAAATACGATGAACTTGTTGAATCAATTGCAGCAGTTGTCATTACAAACTGCTTCTAACAACCAAGTCACATCGTCTAATCCTTCCGCTTCCCAAACTTCTTCAATTAATGCTGTCCAATCGGATAATCCCAAAGGAAGTCAAAATTCCAATGGGAAGAAGAAAGGACGAAAGATAAGAAATGCAAGGTATTCAAAAACCTCTGTATATAAGACCTATTATAGCTTCCTAGTTAGAAAAATGCATCAGAAAGTGGTGCTAGATTTATGTGATACAAGTAGGAATCACTAATTCCAAGGATAATTCTGAGTCTTTTGAAAATTTACCAGTGGTACAAAAATTCCCAGATATATTTCCTGAGGGAATCCTAGGTCTACCCCCGAAAAGAGACATCAACTTTACCATTGAGTTAATCCTGGGAGCTGCTCCAATCTCCCGAGCCCTCTACCACATGAGTATTCCGTAGCTGACTAAATTAAAAATGCAGCTACAAGAGCTACAAGATAAAAAGTATATCCGACCAAGTGTGTCCCCGCGGGGAGCCCCAGTTCTGTTTGTTAAGAAAAAAGATGGAACCCTGCATATGCGCATCGATTGCCATAAGTTAAACAAGCTAACCATTAAGAATAAATACCCTCTACCCCATATTGATGAGTTGTTCACCAAGTCAAGGGAGCAATTGTTTTCTCAAAAATTGACCTCCACTCTTCATATCATCAAATCCGTATCAAAGAGGAGGATATAGAAAAGACAACTTTCAGGACTCGTTACGGACATTACGAGTTCATAGTTTTGCCTTTTGTATTAACTAATGCCCCATAAACATTCATGTTTCTCATGAACAATATTTTTCATCAATACTTAGACAAGTTCGTATTAATATTTATAGATGACATATTGATATACTCTCAGAGCATAAAATAACATAAGGAGCACCTTTTTATTGTTCTTCAAGTCCTAAGAGAACTCCAGCTGTATGCAAACTACAACAAGTGTGACTTATTTAAGAAGAAAATCCAGTACTTGGGACACGTCATCACCAAGGATGGAATAGCGGTAGACACAAAGAAAGTAAGAACCATCATGGAATGGCTAGTACCTAAAGATGTAGCTGACATAAGATCCTTTATAGGTCTAGCAGGATATTATAGACGTTTTGTGGAAGGCTTCTCTAGATTGGCTTATCCTATTACCTCTCTTCAGAAGAAAGGGAAAGGTTTTAGATGGACCCCCGACTGTCAGTAGAGCTTTGATCAGCTCAAACATCTACTAACGACCACACCCATTTTGAGCATTGTCGATCCCAATAAAGAATATGTAGTTTGTATGGATGCTAGCAAGGAGGGTGTTGGCAGCATACTAATGCAACAAGGAAGGGTGGTGGCTTATGAGTTAAGAAATCTTAAAGAATACGAACAAAAGTATTCGGTTTATGATTTGAAACTAACAACAGTGATTCACACCTTAAGGACGTGGTGACATTTTTAATCGGTAAGCAATTCCTACTAATGACTGACGATCATAGTCTAACAAACTATTTCAGGAAGCCCACCTTAAATGCAAGACAATATTGATGGGTAGACTTCCTAAGTGAATTTTATTTTGAAATAAAATGTTTAAAGGGTAAAGAAAACTGTATTCTAGACGCCTTGAGCCACAAGCTCCATTTTTTATTTGAGATTTCTTTGAGTGAATCTCGAACAATTTTTTATGAGCAGATCCGTGAATGCGCTATGCAAGATTTAGCATACAAACAAATATGGCAGCATGTAGAGATTTTTAACAACCATGAACAACAACCAGGATATGAGGTAAATTCTGATGAATTTTTCGTTTATAAAAAAAGGCTCTATGTACCTAACCAAAGATATCTTAAGAATTTAATCTTGGATGAATTTCATAAGATTCCTAATGTGGGTCACCCAGGATACCAGAAAATGATTTCTACTTTAAGAAAAGAATTTTTCTAGCCTGGTATGAAGAAGGAAGTAACTAAATACTTATCCAGATGCCTGGAGTGTCAGAAAATAAAAGTTGAGCAACAACACCCAACAAGATTACTTCAACCTCTGTTGATTCTGTAATGGAAATGGGAAACCATATCCATCGATTTCATTACCAGAATACCAAAGTCCAGGAAGAAAAATGACTCCATTATGGTGGTGGTAGATAAACTGACAAAATTTGCCCATTTCATACCAGTTTAGTTGACCTATAAAGCAGTGCGGATTGCTAATATTTTTACGCAAAATATTTTTAAATTGCAAGGGATCCCCAAGATGATTATCTCCGACCATGATGTCAAATTCGCATCTGCCTTTTGGAAGGCTCTTTTTGAAGGATTGAGTACTCAGCTACAGTTTAGCACCACCTACCATCCTCAAACAGAAGGATAAATGGAGCGAGTGAATCAAGTAGTTGAAGATATGTTACGAACTTATGTAATGCAACAACCATCAAAATGGGAGGACTACTTGCACTTGGTAGAATTTCCGTATAACAATGGGTACCATACATCATTAAATATGAGCCCTTTTGGAGTGTTGTATGATAGAAAATGTAGAAAACCGCTAAGTTGGAGCGGACGAGAAGACAAGTTGATGTTAGGACCCGATGTGTTCGAGGAAATGGAGGGAATGGTGAAAAAAGTAAGAGCGAAGTTGAAAACCGCTCAAGACAGGCAAAAGAATTTTGATGATTCGAAGCAAAGCTTCGCGAATTCCAAGCGGGAGACCATGTTTATATTAGAGTATCTCTACAAATAAATGTATTGGACCACATTTTTATTTTGAAATTTTGATGATTGAATGTCGTTCTCGTTGAAAGACTTCCATGTAATAACGAGGAAAGCATGTTGGGAGAAGATAGAAATATCGTATTGTGTCGTAAATGCATAAAGTAAAAAAAAAAAAAAACAATTTAGGTTTTCTAATGAGACTATCCCAAATCATAAAGCCAGACCTGCCATGTAAATCGGAAACAACCACCTTAATCTTAGTTAAGATTTAAAATAAAGAAAAATCATGTTTCATTGATATAGTATTCATGAGGAATTTATTGTCAAATTTATTCTACCTTTTTGGATTGATAAACATGGAATGATGTTAATGTGGACTCCAACAAAAGAAATTTGAATGAGAAGATATTGTGCACACAAAATTATTTATATATTTTCTTTAAAGATAAATTACAATCCATATAAATAGTGTTTATGAGAAGAGATTCTAAACCAAATATTTTTTTGTTGAGAAAATATTTCAACAAACCAATCTTGGTTATATACTAATGTAAGCATTATTTCCAAGTTCCTCATTTAATGCTTACATTACATCATTAGAAATATTAACAATCACAAATTGCAAATCACATGTCACATTTGTGTGACTAGTATTCTTTCACACATACTCGACTTTGAAGTCTCTCGAACAATGCTCTTTTTACCACCACAATATTCGTGCTTCCCACTCAACTCATTTGAGACATAACTGCCTCTAACCATCTTCAACAAACTTTGTATAATTAATGCTTCTTGATCTCCTGGAGGAAAATTCGATACTTGACTCTATCTGGAAGTAAATTATGCAATTGACCTTTCCACACACATGGATCTCGTAACATAACCATGACTGATGCTCTTAACACCTGAAGCACAATGAGATGCATCAGCATATAATAGATTCAAACAATTAATCTAATGATGCATTTTGTCAGCATCGAAAAACATTGAGAACCACAAGTTTAATTATATTATTATGTTCATTAATTGGTTCTTCATATAGTTTTACCCAGAAAAATAAATATAACATATACTATTAATTAATGACTAAAATACATGCCTCCTACATAGATCAACACAACCATTGGACAAATCAATTTTTTTCTCTGCATTGTTTGTTTAATAAACAAATTTATATCCTTGTGGCCCTTAAGCATCAATCACATTGAACAAACACCTAGGCAGATCTATTACAATTTAGCTGAGTCAAATTTCTCCTATATGAAGCTCAGTTTCCTTCCAAAGGTTTTGGATGATCTCATGATCCATACAATATGTCTGCCCTTTTGTATTGTTTCTATGTTCGATAGAAAAGCTTCAGATGACATATTCAATGTTGCTTATCATCTGCAAAATTGATGACCATTTCACGACAATACACATTGAAGTTTAACCTCTCATCCTTCAAAATATTTGTAATAAGGTCTACCGACACTTTGATCTAAATGCCTCCAGTGATGTTGTACTTCCCTATCGCAAATGATGGACATAGAGAAACCTCTTGTCTGATCTTCTGTTGATAATTCCAGAGAACGTGGACATATTCTATCTAACTTCAAAGGAATCATAGTGGCATACATTCTAATGGTGGCTTACATGATTTTAAAATGTAGTTAGCCATAGAGAAAAGGCCTCTCAGGCTAGTGAAAGCATTAGTTTTGCACTTTATGCCATGATTGCACATCCGTGAATGGAGAGCACTCTTCACAATTTTGAAGATATAAAGTCTTAGAGAAGTGATAACAACATCAGATCCTACCTTCAAGAATTGCAAGTGTCAAAAGGTGTTGTTCTATGGGGAAGTGAGGACACAACCTAAAATAAAGTTGTTGCGCTTTTCCACTCATAGCAAACAACAATTTTTCACAGCATTTAATTTTCACGTCTCCTTGGGAAGGAAACAAACTACATTGGAAAACCTACCGAACTGGATAACCACAGATTTAACACAGCAGATGCTTGTTGTAGAATGTTGGATTCACACACACAAAGGAATACAAATCTGTCATGAACACTTAGTGGTTGCTTCTGCTCTGGTCACTCCTTCCAAACACTCTGTAGGGAGACAATACAAGCAATATTAAATTTCAATACTGAAATAATAGCAAAACAAACACTCAGGATAACTAATTATTTACAAAATATTAATTTAATCCTCAAGATTTTCCCATCCTCCTGGGCCTTTCCTAGACCGAGTCAAGCCCATAGAGGCTCTGATACCAAAAAATAATTTGAAGGAGAAGACATTATGCTCAGAAAACTATTAGTATATTTCCATCAAAGACAAATTACAAGCCACATAAATAGTGATTATGAGATCCAACCAATTCCAAGCGATGAATTTCTTGTTAAGAAAATATCTTAGCAAAACTCAATAGCCAACAAACTAATCTGGTTTATTTGCTAATGTAAGCATTATTTCCAAGCCAAATAGTAATATCCCAAAAATAACATATCGAAGGATTAAATCTTGGACTTTATATTTTACATAATATTTGATCACATACTTTAACATATTAAAAGTCATTTTAATTAATTTATTTTTAAAATACGTGTTCTTTAATTATTTTTCAAGTAATAATATCTAACCTTTAACAACACAACTCTCCTATATTTCATTGTAAAGTGTGTGTGTGTGTATTGCTTGATAAAAAAATCTTAAATAAATTTAAATTGATTAATAATTAAGAAGCAAGTAACGCAGAACTGGATTCAATGAATAATATTATAACCTATTGTTATTCATTTGTTTTTTTTAATTAATAAAAAAATGATTCCATTATATTATTTCTAAAAAAATATATATAAGAAAGAATTATTTTTTTATTCATTAACAATTTTTTTTGTTTCATTAATACAATATTTATAAAATTTTATAAATTAAAAATTAAATAAAATTTTATTTTTTCTAAATTGTGTCTCAAATATATAATAAAATAAAGATATTTAAAAAAATATATATTCAATTTTTTTTCTTATCACACCAAGATGTGCTCTCCATTCCAGTATGGTAGAAATGCTGTTATGCGATTATAATAATTTGGTGAAAATAAATTTATATGTATATTACTAATTAATTAGTAATTAAGCCAATCTAGATCTATCTTAACTATGGATCTACCAAGTGTCGATAACGATCAAATCTATTAAGATGCAAACCTCTTTTAAAGTGAAAAGATGTCTGATCACCTTTTAATAGAAACCTCTTTTAAAGTGAAAACAGATTCGATCCCTCTTGGTTGATCCCAAGTTAAGATGACTCTAAACCAGTAATATACCACTCATCAAGCGACCACATTAAAAATTATATTCCTATGAAATAACTTTTTCACCTAGCTACCTATTATTCTCCTAATTTGACACTTTCTATATTTGTATTTGTAATAGATATATTAGTCATATACACCTAACCTACTCTATTATAACAAAAATAACTTTTGCACATTTACCCATATATATTAATTGGTACATCCTATGCTTCTATATGAAAATGATTCATTGGTCATCAACATATACTCTATTCTACTATATCAAAAACAAAACATTATCCTTGTTTTATGGCTTTTTTCGTTATCAAAATTAATATTAATATAAATACTTTTCATTTAAACATAATTAAATAACAATGATTAATGTAACATATTTAACCCAAATTTTTTTTCAAGACTGATAATGTAAACTATTCATTTGGTGTAATTATTAAATGACTCATCTCTATGTCAAAATCCCAAACATATTCATAGGATTTATTAAAGGTTTATATTTCACATTTAAATTGCATGCAATGTTATATATGATATTCGATAATTTTGTGGATCTGTTGTAACTCCTTGCTGGATCTCCACATAATCTGCATCGTTGTAACCTCCATGAACATTGCCCGAGCAGGCTTACCTCGGGATGGCCTCTCCTCATTAAGGTGGGATAGCCCCGACGCCCTTTCCTGTCACCACCATCCCTCTCCTCGCTAGCCACACAGTCTGACATTAATGATTTTAACTCTAACCTTTTGGAAGGGTCTTGAACCATTGCATATGGCACTCAACCCACTGTTGGATCTAGACAGATCTATGGTCTCTATGCTTTAGGGTTGATGAAGTATGTTAATTCCTTTCTCGGTGATGACAAGTTCATTTGGATGTGATTTGGTTTGGTGTTTTCGCCCTACGACGAGAAGGAAAGACTGGTGACCTGATTCATTGTTTTTCCATACTTGTGTCCTCAAACTACAGGTATATGCAAACCCTTGTAACTGATAACTTAGAACCTTTCGATTAAAGTTTCCTCTGCTATGATTCTATGTGTATCTCGTTATGAATTTTATGGAGGACTAATGAGGGTTTTAATGGTGCCCTTGAACAGGTGCAAATACTATAGGATGGATTCTAAATTTCTGGTGGAGTGGGTCAACTCCTTAGGGAAGCAATAGGTATACCACCATTTTCATAGGATTGATACTAAAATTCACTCTCCAGCTTTTTACTAAAGCTCCCTGGGCACCTACAGGTTTCATCTACAGCTTCAAGGCATTCTAAACTCCAACTCAGGTAAACATATTCATTTTATTGTAAGTTTTCATATCGGTAGCCAAGATGTTATTCAATTATGGTCCTTATCCCAGGTGTTCTCTGTGTAGGTACATATATCATGGTTCGAACTCTGCTTCTGGCATAAGGGCTTTTGGGGAACAACAATGCTCTAAATTAAGCTTACTGTCCTCATTTTTCTAGGTGGGTTTTGATTCAAGTCTTTCCTGATATTTCATTTTCTTAGAACAAGCCTTCCATGGACAGAGGGTTTTTAGGAAGTGTAATTAAGCATTATTCTAAGCCTTGCGGCCGGAATGTTGTTTCTGATAGAAATTGTAATTAGTTAATTTGAACTCGTCGGCCTTTGCATTACCAACATGATAGCTTGGACTAGCTATTTGATTCCATGAGGTTTCTACGAGAATCCTACTATACATTTCTTGGCATAAGGATTATATATTAAATGTTTGTATCTAATACGTCGTGGTAACTCGGATTTTGATATTTATTTATAGTTGGATTCATTTCTATATAGGCTTAATTTTATGAACTAATTTAAGTGTTTATTCTGTAATTGATTCTACTGTGATTATATGTGTATGGATAACACTACCCTGTTGATAGATATATTCATTCAGTCCTACTCGTGTATATTTACGATTTAATAAATCAGAGGATTATGGTTTTTAACATGGCCTAGGTACCTGGCTCACCATGAGTTCTCTCGAGAATTTGACCGAAAGCTGATAACCCTAGCTCGTCAACTACTTACAATCTAGAGCCGTAGGATGGTTTGGTCAACTAGATTTATATAGGTTTATTCTATCATAAATAGGTAGGAAGATACCAGTGTAATTTCCAGGAACTGATATTTTATATAATGCGTATGTTTTCCAAAGGCTTGTGTAAAATCCAATGATATAGTTAGACATAGAAAGACCAGAAAAGAATATTGATTCTCTCAACTAAGTCCTTTGTTGCTAATGCTTATAATGTTCACTATAATTAATCATTAGAATGCTTACTATAAATCTCATTGCCATGTAAGTAAATACGTTCGTTATTTCTTGTATTCTTTGGTTACATGTAAAAATATGATAGCAAGGAAATGCATCAAAAGACAATATTTTCTACTCTTTTCAGTGACAAAATAATGTTAATACTATAATCTAGCATGCTAACTTACTTTTTGTTGTAATAGTAAATAGTCTATTCTTTCCTAGTAATAATTATTGTCATAGTAATATTACTTATCTGTTTTGCTATGTTGAGCATGACTTATGCACATAAATCATTTATTTTGGAAGGTCTCTCCACCCAACCTCGGATTTTGAAATTACATCCAGAATCCCCCTCCAAGCTCTTCCACTTCTGACAATGATAAACAGTATGGTACCTTGTGCGTCAGGACTATGTCTAACCTCAAGTCTCGTACCCCACTACTGTTATCACAATTTCCTTCCCACTGGGTAAGTTCCCTAGTTCGAGAAGAAATAATCATAGTACATTTTCGTTTTTCCTCCTTTTTCCCCCAAGCCCCCCAAGGTTCTGCCTTTTTTCCTTTTGAAGGAAAAGGATAAAAGAATTGTTTATAACTATTTTCAGAGGTTAATTTAATTGATTCTCCAGTTCTTTTACAAACTAATCCAAAATATTTTAATTAATACTTAACAACATCCGTTCTCGCTTTTCAACCTAATTTTTTTAACAATTCATACTAGACAAAATAAAATTAATAATGTTAAATAAAACATGGTAAAAACAATTGATGGTGTATCACTGAGTGTTATAGCTCCCTCCCCTTGAGAGGAACACTGTCCATGGTGTTCTTTCCTTTAAGTAAACAATGTAGGATAGGCTTTCTGCATGGCTTCATCTTCTTCCCAAGTAGCCTCATCGGGCCAAAGTGCTTCCACTACACTTTAACTTGGGTGATGGCTCACCTCCATAACGTGGTTTCTCTCTAATTGAGGATATGAAGAGGCTCTACCAGAAATTCTCTCTTAGGTTCTACATGCACATTCATAATCTACTATTAGAAAATTCCTACAAACAACAATTCTTAATATATTGAGTTCATTCCATCATTACCTGAATACCTCCACAGTTAATAATATGATGATGGTCGTACACATATTTTTTTTAATAAAGATACATGAAAAACATTGTGGACTCAGATGCGGCTCAAAAGTGCTAGCTTGAATGCCACCGACTCAATCCACTCCAAAATATAAAATGGTCCAGAGTAGAGGGGTGCCAACTTAGCACAACCTTACCATTATAAGGTGTTTTTTTAGGGTTTAACCTTCAAGTACACGTGATCCCCCAACTATAATTATTTATTAGTTATTTTCTTATCTGCACAAATATTTTCCCTATACTGAGCAGCTTTTAAGTTCTGGTGAACCTTCTTAATGGTGGTCTCCATTTCAATGAACATATTAGGACCCAATGCTAACTTATTATCTGGACTATTCCAGTCCATGAGTACCTAACACTTCCTTCCATACAGTACTTCGAAAGGGCTCATACCCAATGATTCATGATGTCCATTATTATTGGTGAATTCTACCAAGTGGAGGCAATCCTCCAACTTCTATGGTTGTTGCATTACAAACATTCTCAACATGTCTTCCAAGACTTGATTTAGTCGCTCTGTCTCACCATCTATCTGCAGATGTTAGGTAGTGCTGAGTTTAATTTGAGTACCCAACCCTATAACGCGGGTTTTCCAAAATGCGGATGTAAATTTTACATCTCTGTCGAAGATCACCACTCAGGGTATCCAATGTAGTTAGAAGATTTCCCTCATAAATATCTCTGCAACTGCCACCATTTTATAGGTGGATTATATGGGAATCAAATGAGTAGTCTTGCTAAGCTTGTCCACCACCACCATGACTGAGTCATGTTGCTTCTTAGTATGAGGTAACCCAGTGATAAATTCTAAAGTGATAGTCTCCCATTTCCATTTAGGGATGGGTAATGGTTGCAACAGACCGGCAGGATGTTGATGTTCCACCTTCACCAATTGGCACTCTAAGCATTTGGATAAATATTCTTCCACATCTTTTCTTAAGATTGGCTAGAAATAAATGTTCTTGATAGCAGAAAACATTTTCTGGTATCATGGGTGGGCGGCGTAAGGCTTCCTATGAAACTCATGTAATAACAATTGCTTGCCATAGTTTTGGTTAGGAATATAAATTCTATTTCTGAATGTTAACATTTTATGAGGGTTAATTCCATATTCATATTGTTCCCCTTTTGCCTAGGCTTCCAAACCTTGTTTCCATAGGAATGCATATTCTGGGTTTTTGAGGGATGCTTCTCAGATGACCTCTGGTAGGTTAGATTGTGCTTGACTAAATTGTACTTCATAAATGCAATGTACTTTTCCTCTTAAAGCGTCTACTACCCGTTTTTCTTTCCCTTTGAGGTGTTTCATGTCAAATTCAAATTCGCTCAAGAATGTGGTCCATCTAGCTTGCCGAGCATTTATACTAGACTGGTTAAAGAAATTTGTAAGACTGTTGTGGTTGGTTAATAACAGAAATTTCTTTCTCAGAAGGTAGTGTCGCCACATTTTTAATGCATGCACTACTGCGGGCAACTCCATATCGTAATCAGAATAGCACTGCTCATAATCCTTCAGTTTTCATGACTCATAGGCTATGACCTTCCCTTCCTACATTAATACTCCAACGACAACCTCCGTACTTGCATTTGGAGATACTACAAATGATTTTTCCGGATATGCTACTTTTAGCACCAGTGCGGTTGTAAGTAGTTTCATTAGCTGCTCAAAACTTTGTTGGCATTCTGTTGTCTAGTGGAAAGAACACCCTTTTTTCTGTAGCATGGTCATAGGAACTATTTTTGAAAAGCCTTTAATAAATCAATAGTAATAGCCTGCCAGGCCCGAAACAGATCTTATGTTAGCAACATTTTTCGATGTGGTCCATTCCATAATAGTTTTGATCTTTTCTAGATCCACTTGTTGGAAATAATATTTGGGGGGGTGAATTAGTATTAGTCAGGTGAATAATCTTTTTCTTTTCATACTCAAATTTATATACACTACTTCCATGTGGGAAACAAGCATGTACACGCAAATGTGTTTAAGGAAACAAGCGTATATCCAGCAAACTAATGATTCGGTTAATTCATCATATGTTTATCTTGATTCTATGCATCAGTACTTTATTAAACATTAAATAGTAACTATATGCAGTTAATAACAGAGTAAACCATCACGCATAAGCAACACACATGAACACCAAGATGCAAGGTGGAAACCCAAAAAACCACCTGTTGTTTTCATCTCTGTCTTCTTTTAATAATAAGAAAATATGTTTACAACATTGTACTAGTACAGACTCATGCCAGTACATAGGCTTCTACCTGCAAAAGGCTACAACCTTCTCTCATTCTCCAACTTCTACTGGAAGGGAGCTACAACCCCCTAGCTCTTGTACTAGCCAATATGTTTACTAGCACGTAAGCGCCGACCTATAGAAGGCTACAACCTTCTCTCTTCCTCCAGGTACCATGTTTCATAAATTTTCATACTGGATACTCCTGGAACACAACATCACAATATGAAGGCCACGTTTCATCCAATTTTCATACTAGACCCATCAACAATATTGAAGCTAAAAATAAATCACCACTACAATAACTAAAACTCAATCATTACCTTTTGAATCAACCAAACTCCATCAATCCTTGACACCCCATGAATCTCTGACACAACTTAATCAAACACTTACTAAACTTCTATCACAACTAAATTAGCCATTCATTCAAACTTAATCAAATTCAATCAATCAGCTGGAACAGACAGATCAATGTAACCATTACACAAATCTAAACCCATAACGTTACATCATCATTCGGAACTAGTTTTAGTCTCAAAACCATGCATCAGAGTCTATACGCAACTTGGAAGAGCCGAACCAGCGTGTATACACAACTTCATCAAGGCAAACAAACATATAGATCTACAAATACTTACTTATAACTTCCCTGCTCTTCTCGACTTTAGACATACCAAGAGCATCACATATAAAGGATAAAACATGTGTTAGCAATGAGATCTAGCCCATCATATTACATAATGATAAGTCATTATGATCCTGCTCTATCATTAGATTTTATCCATCATCACTGAAACAAGTCACACTCAATCAATATGAACACTATCACCAGAATGTAGTCACCACAACATAAAGCAAAACCCAAAACTTTGCATCAACAATCAAAACCAATTGTATCTTCAAAAATCATAGTTCATAAGGTATATGCTACTTAGATGTGTAGAACCTACGTGTATATGTGCTTTTACCAAAGTCAACCAGCGTATACATCTGTAAATATAATTTCGTAGCTATTCAAGACTTTAGTTATACCTAGATGATAATATTTATAGAATGACACA